>VZTL01012637.1:0-47731 GCA_013400535.1 Scopus umbretta
AAAAATCTTTGTAAGAAAAGAATACCTGATAGGACATTTACAAATAAGCTTTTCCTTAAGATGCCCACAATTATTTTACAAAAGCATTCCCAGAAACCTTGCTCCAAAGCCAAAAGCTCCAGATATACCTCTAATATTACTGTATGCTAGAATTAACAACTCAAAACACAAAACTTCCAAATGTGAGATACCGAGGGCAGAAGAATTTAGGACATATATATCCCAAAAGAAGAACCAAAATAACCATCTCCTGCTGCATTTATCCCAGGAAAATTTTTATTGCAATAGAGCAGAAATCTGGGACACAAAGACCCAAGATAATTACACATTGCTCCTTGTACTCACATGCCTTTGCTTGCTCTTAAAAAGTACCCCCAGAGAAACAAGGTCCGACAAAAGATATGTGAGTGAAGTATCTCCACACTTACGTGGAGAAGTGAAAAAAAACGCCAAAATTCATAACCTGAAAATTCAGAGACCGCATTTACTGGGCTGTCTCATGGCTCCGACCTCTCAGGAGCTCCCTCTCCCCAAGAAGACGGATGGCAGCATGGCAACTTCCACCCTCCTTACAGGGTCATCGCTCTCGGTGGCCACAAAGAGCTGCAGGATGGCAAAACACCAGCTGAGCAGAGACCACAGCCCTCGTTTACAGGGAGGACTCACAGCTCCGGGCCAACAAAAGGGAATGCGGGTCTGCATCCCAGGCCCTACCTCCAGGGAAGTGCCACTGTCCAAGGTCCTTCTCCTCCATCTCCTGGGACTTGCGGCGTTGGCTTTGTAACCAGCCTGCAGGTTCTTCTCACTCGTTGCTTGCAGTTTCTCCAAAGCCTTTCTCGTCTTGCTCACTTCTGCGTGGCAGGAGCGGGGAACCAGGAGCAAGAGAAATACAGGAGACAAGATCAGGACATCGAAGAAACAACTCTACTCCCCAGCTCAGCTGAACTTCACCTAGTGAGGCAGGGCTTTCCCTGCCCAGGACGGGGTGCCTTCTCTCTCCACAGAAAATAAAAATATTTTCTGCCCTCCCACTAATATTTTTTTCCCTCTGTGCTTTCTTAGAAATTCTTTCCCCACTATCACCTCAGCGCTTCTTAAGAAAAGCTTTTCCTTGCTCTCCCCTGAGCACTTCCCACAGATGCCTTCCACCTTTTTCCCTTCAGTGCTTCCCAGCTAATTTTTTTCCTTTGTCCCCTTGTGTTTTGCACAAAAGCCTTTTTCCCTCCAGTGCTTTCCACAGAAAGCCTTTCCCCTCTGCCCTCCAGACACTGCCCTACAAAACCTCTCCTCCCTCATCCATCCAGCGCTTCCTGACAAATCGTTTCTCCCTCCCTCCCTCCCCTCGGCACTTCCTCCGGAGCCTTTTTCCGTCTTTCAGCACCTTCAGCACCTTCTCACACAACCCGTCGTTCTCCTCTCAGCACCTTGCACCGACGCCTCGCCCCGTGTCCGTCCGTCCGTCCGTCCCCCACCAGCGCGTCGTGGTAAAACCTCTCCCCCTGTTCCCTTAAGTTTCCCATTAAAAACAAACAAACAAACAGACAAACAAACAAAAAAAAAAAAACCCACATACAACTTTCCTCGCTATTCCCTCGACGAAATCTTTCCTTCTCCCTCCCCTCAGCCGCTACGGCGACCGGCTCCCCTCTCCTCAGATCTTCCCGCCTCACGTCTCGCCCCGGCGCACGCAGCTGACGCCCTTCCGCCACCCAGCGTTTCCCGCCTAAACGCCTCCCCTCTCTCCCCTCAGCGCTTCCCGAGAAAAGCTTTTCCCCTTCCTTTCCTTAGCGCCGGCCTCCCTCCCGGCAAAACTTTTTTTTTTTCCCCCTTCATTTTCTTCTCTGCTTTCCAGCATAGCCTGCCCATGTTTCTCCCCTCTGCGCTCCCCACTGAAGCCTGTCTTTCTGCTCAGCCCCTTCTGAAAAACCCTCTCGCCGCGGGTCTCCTGACAGCCATTCTCGCTAAATCTGCCCCACTGGCTGCAACGCCCGCTCTTTCGTTACTTCTTACCCTGCAAAGGCACCCTGCAAATCATCTGGTAGTTCTGGGATATCTGGCGAGTGAGTTATTTGAATGTGTACGTCTATTACAAAGGGTCTATGCCCAGAGATCTCCTCTGGAAAAGTCTTCCGCCAAAATAACTTCTGAAGGGGTTTTCTTGGCACATCGTATAAATTCTGTACTGCCCTGTGCCATCGTTTACATCTTGGCAAAGCAGGCTGACAATGCTGCCAGTGAATTTCAAATGACAAGCCAAACACTGGGACGTGAAAATTTCTGCATCAAAACCCGTTCTTTCTGGTGAAAACAGAACGAGGGGTTTGGGCAATTTTTTCCCCAGATGAGATCGGGCAATGTGTAAAGACAGGAGATGCAGTGAGCAGATCTACAACGAAGCGATACCACTCAGCGTATATTTGCTCAGACTAAAACCGCCAAAGACCCCGTCCGAGCACCACTGCTGTAATTACTAAGCCTTTAATAGGAATGCGACACAGTTATCTGTCAGCTGCCACTTTTTCTCCTTTCATCCCACTCTTCCTAGCCTTTCTTTTGGAACATATTGGTGAAATAGAGCAGCAGTTTGCAGTCTTGTAAGACTACAACTCCAGGTCTCCATGGAAGCAAAATACCAGCTTTCACTTGCACCTCCAAATAAAGCCAAGCAGCCTTTCCTTTTATCTACCACAAAAAAATACCGTAATGGAATTAAAAGAGATTCTTTGCCTGAGGCACAGACTGTTTCCTCCGGAAGATTCAAAGTTGGGGTCAGGCTGAGCTCGAGCTGCTAAGATTTAAGCAGTTGTTTTCCTCACATTTAGCACAGGCCAAGGGGAAAAAAAATAGCTTGTTAATGAGCGTATCACCCCCCATTTTAGCTCCTGCAGAAATGGATATGGCTTGATATTTGTACTGGAACTTACCAGATAAATGCAGGACCATATACCACCTAAGAGTACACCATACGGATTTTTAATACTCAGGTACTTGTATAGTAATACGGAGAATGTGTAGTTGCCTTGGAAGCTATTTCCACTTTTCCCCAAAGCATCAGGTATGTAACAGCCAGCTTCTTGGCAGTTATAAATCAGTATACTGCCGCTTCTTTACTGCTGCCTGGACAGGCCAGGATTGATTATAACTCTGCAAGGTATTCTGCACGTTTTGGGAATTGCTGCAAATACTGGATAGTGCTTTCTCTAACTCTGCAGTCCCACAAAGGCTTGTGGGAGTCAAATTAATATCAAGTCTATGTACATGTAGTTTTCCCCATTATTGCCAAAAAGAAATGCCCATACTCACGATGGAGGCAATTTCTATACTCACGGTGGAAGAAAAAACCCACAGTTATCAATGGGTTGGCAGATGCTTTGCCTAATGTCACATAAAATGAAATAGGGAATACTCTAATTTTCTTTTCCAGACGCCAAGATGCATCCAATTAAAACTTAATCTACTGAAAATGAATGAGAAACTATGAGATATCGTTTCCCACACCCCATTTCTAATGCATGGAAAGGAAAAAAAAACTGATAAAAATAATCCTTTAGAGAATTACAGGATTTCCTCCATCAGGATTTACATTCTTGTTCTACATACCTTGCTCTTGCTTGTCTGTCCTCTGCCCAGCATGCTGTTGCAACGCAGTCCACAGAGACAGATGCATGCAGACGCGAGATGACTGCAAATAAGGACTCTATAGTATCTACTAGGTGCTGTTTTAGCAGGTAACCTTACCCTATCAATACCTGCAGAGGTGTCTTATTGAAGAGGGTCACATACAGAACTGTAAATTAAATGCGGTGCTCAGTTTCCTCAGGCTTGCACCAGTGTCACAATGAACAGTGCTGGCTGCACACAAAATTCCGTAGCTTGAATTGGTAAACGAAGATGGATTTAGGAGCCAAGGGCAGCTCATTCAAAGGCCGCCTAGGGGTCATTTATATTCAAAACCAAAGACACCAGGCAACCATAAGTAATGGGTTTGGGTCAGTGAGTTTTCATACAAAATTTCACATCTGGCTTCCCCTGTCTGAAAGACTGATCATCTCGAGTATCGCGCCTCTTTCCCCCTGCTGTTGGACATGTAGATCATGAGCTTCTTGTACTAGGTGCTGTGACCTCCTGCCTGATAAAGAGTATTTTAGGCTGGACCAGACAATCTGTCTAGCCCAAGCCTTCTTTTGCAGTTATGCCCAGTACCGTGATCGCGTTCAGCAGAATGGCTTGCCCAGAGAGGCTGTGCAGTCTCTGTGCCCGGAGGCTTTCAAGGCGACACTGGATAGAGCCCTGAGTAACCCGGTGTCATCTCACAGCTCACCCTGCTTCGAACAGGAGGCTGAACTAGACGACATCCAGAGGTCCCTTCCAACCCGGATTACCCCGTGATCCTGTAGTCTAAACCTCCAGGAAGCAAAAATCAAGCATTCAGAGAATAAATCTCTTTTCATTTTCCCAGTAATGTTGTCATAATTCTCCAGGAGGCAATGGAATATCACTATGACCCACCTTTGGCCAGATTTGCTCACTTTGAGTCAAAGAAGATCATGAACCATGAAATATTTGTGATGTTTTCATTTCTTTTCATTATTCTCTTAATTTATTAAGGTCAACACCAAGGTGGTACAAGGCTCATTACTTATACATTATTTATACATTTCATTTTCACATCTGGCAATTCATGACAAGATGAGGAACAAAACAGTTAACACTGGTTGACAGAAGCTGACAGAGATACACAAAATCAGTGCCACTCTAACAGCCCAGCGCAGAACTGGCTACAGGAAAGACTGACCTGAAACCTTTGAAAGACCTGTGACCCAAACGTACTCTGTGTTGAAATTCACGGAACTAAACCACGCGATGCAATTTGTCTTAACGTTCTTAAACACGTACTGCCTTTTCCTCCAGCAGTCAATCTCCCGAGGGATAAAAAAAAGAGAATTGATTACACCGTCCTTCAATATCAATGAATGACACCATCTTTCTGTTACTGTGATGCTAGATATTGTCAGGCTGCTTAAATCGAGTACATAGGCAAGTCAATAGAAAGAGAGCACTGTTAAATTTAGTCAGCCGCATGTGTGAAAGAAAGCAAGAAAACCAAGTAAAAGGTATTTCTGCCTGATGAACTATAGACCTTCAGCTTCTCAGCCACTCCCAAATTATTGAAGGGATTATGATTAGTACAAATACTGCATTTTATTAAGGATCCCGTATACTTTCCGTATTTACCCTCTGCTAGCAAGTTTATACTTCACAAACAACTTTCACAAAGAAAAGCATACGGGCCACTCACCGGCGATAAACATTTACACAGACAGATCCCAGGTGAAACTGAAGTATTTTAATAGCAATACCCCTTTGCAGAAGAGCTGTTCCCCTGCTTACGCTGTAGGTGCTCAGTCTAAGCGATATGAAGTCATCTTCTGTTACAGCGGTCAACTACGTACAAACGACACGAAATGAAAACTAGCGCACTAAGTAAATACCTCTCAGGTGGTGACTGACCCTATTTTGTGTGTCGGTTAAGGTTCAAGGAATGACCAGCCCAAGTTTTTTAAGAAAAAAACCCCAAACAACTGAACAAACCAACCAACAGCCACTAGTTTCAGAGACAAAAACACCAGGGGAGATACAGCTGTCTATGAAGACTACAAGAACAGATATATCGATATAAACGGGACAAATTCTCAGCACTAAGGCACAATAGAATTCATACTAGAATATGGCTAAAACCTTACTTACTACAGCGTTGAGTGAGCAGTTCACAAGGAGTGTTCCTACGCTCCAAACACCCAGCTACAACATCAGGGAGTTCTGTGTTTGAGACGGTTTTACCTCAGTGCAGCTGCGCACGGCATTCCTAAAAGACGGGATTTCAGAGGGCAGTGACGGTGCTCATTTACGTGGTACTTATAATTAAGGATCGGTTCATACTTGCACAACACAACGGGAATTTCATCCTAACTTTGTCCCTTTAGCAACGCTCTTTGTGGAAACTACCGACACGACAGTTCTAAAGGGAGAAAAGCGGGGTTAGTCCGTGTGGGATGTGGACGGTCACCGGAGCTGACCGGAAAACCCCTGTCGTTTTGGGCAGCGGCCAGCCTAGGTCCCCGGTTTTGTCAACAGCGTAAGGCACGATACAAAACCCACGTAAGTCACGAGATTTAGGTGGGCTTTGGATCAAAGACACACTGAGCTACGGGGTTTGTGGTTCCGCCGGTCTGTTCTCCCACAGGCTTTAAACAACATTCCCTCGCAGGAAAAAAAAATCCAAGCACGCGTCTAGAGCACGGGGATTTAGGCATGGGCTTGAAATGAGGGAGTTCGGGAAAGCCTTTCTCAAACGGGCCCGCCGTAAGGCCTGTCCCCGTCCCTGAAGACGGCCGTTTTCCCGGCACTTGCGGCCCGCTGTCTGCTCCCAATCCGCGGCGATCCCGTCAATTCGGGAACCGGGCGCGGCTCCGGCTGCAAAGCCGCCCTAGGCGGGGAGCAACGCGCCCGTTCCTCCCCACGCTGGGGGAAACCCAACTCCGGGAAGCCTGGGGAAGACAAACCCGAGGCGCCCAAACGCTTCCGACGAGGCCCGGGGCAGAGCCGCTGCGGGAAGAGCTTGGAGAGCTTCTCCTCCTCCCGGGAGGAGCCGGGGAGCGGGCGGCCAGGAGCGCCGGCGGCTAGGCGCGGCGCGGGGCGGCGAGGGCCGGGCTCATGAGGTTCTCGGTGATGTAGGCCACCAGGAGGCAGATGAAGACCAGCATGACGCAGATGGAGCCCCCCACGGCCGTCATGGCGACGACGATGTCCCGCATGGCGGCCGGCTCCACGCGGAACTCCACGCACTGGGCGGGCGGCGGCGGGCGCGGCGGCGCGTAGCGCGGCTGCAGGCAGAGGCGGTAGCGCACGCTGCCGTGCGCCTCGGGCAGCAGGTAGTCGCGGCAGGCGGCGCCCAGCTCCACGCTGTCGCAAGGGAAACGCGTGTAGGTGCCGTCCCAGGAGCAGTTGAGCGCGAAGCCGCGGAGGCCGGCGGCGGGCCGCGGCGGCGCCCACTGCAGCAGCACGCTGCCGTTGCGCAGCACGTTGGCCACCAGCGCGCCGCCCGGNACCCCCCCCACTCACGGGGATCTTTTATTTATTTTTTTTTAATGGCTGCGTCTGCAGCCCCAGGCGGCTTTAACCCCTCAGGACTGGACATTCCGAGAAACCTGGCGAGGAGGCGAAGGCAGGGGGAAAGGCGCCAGGGGCCCGGGCGGCCAGCCGATAGCCGCGGTAAAGCCGCGGGTCCTCTGCGAGAGGGGAGGAAAAAGGCGCTCCTCTTCCTCCGGCCTGCTGACAAAAGCCATTTTCCCTCTCCGCAGCCCAGCCCGCGGCTCCTTCTGCAGCGCAGGCGGGCCGAGGGAGGCACAGCCTGGAAAGACGGACACCACGGGCTTGTCCGCGTGTGGAAAGGAAAGGTCCCTAATGAAACCATCGCAAAAATACATAAACTAAGCAACGTTTGCGGACTCTCTGAGCAGTTAGCTGGTAAAAGCTGCTTTAAGTCCTGCCTTTTCCGAGTTGCAGATTGCATTCCACACAAAACATTTTTTTTTTTCCCCTTGGTTTGCATTTTGATCCAGCTTGACATAGTGTCCTGCTCCAGTTCTTGTACCAGAACATAAGCATTTGTCTGTATTTAACTGGTGAAACGGAACAATTACCATGCTACAAGGTTAAAACCCCCCAGAAACGTGCCTAAATGCATCGGTGTGCTACACCGCGTTACCTACGTGGAAATACAAGATCTACAGATTACTACATAAGTTTTCTTTAAAAGTGTTTATTGTCTTATATAAGTTTAAAATATAACAAAAATAAGATTGCAGCCCATTTTTATTTCATAGCCTGAACAAACAAACAAACAAAAAACCAGAGCCAAATCATACACCTTGGACTTCACTGAAGGTGTTACTGGAATATATACAAAGTATAGTTTGCAGCAACTTGTTTAAATAGTTTTGTTTTCTAGATGCATGGAACATCAACATGACCAAGTGGTCTTACATCAGGACATCTTTTCCTGTCTGAAAGATTTGCCTTTATAAAGTATATGGTTTCTTAAGGAAATCTTTAAACATAATTTAACAATACCAAGTATTCTCGTAAGTTATTTCCACATCTAGTTTTTAAACCAAATTTAAATGTTGGGGTGGGGTGTCTGCTAGCCTATGGAAGGTTGCTAGGTGCCCTCTTTTGATACCAAGAGCTATCAATAGGAAACAGTGGGAAGAGTAGGATCAGCACAGAAAAGCATGCTGAAGTTGTAGGAATGGCTGCTCTCCTCGGAAAACACGTGGTTATTCCAGGACAACAGGAGGTGCTGTGCTGCTGAAGGCACTTGGTGGCTGAGGCAAACTTACCTGTGGAAGTTCCAGCTAGGATACAAAACTGAAGATCTGACAGCCCTTCCCGAGAAAGGTGTGGGTGTTCAGGAGATGACTGGAGCCAAACCAAGCAAGTTTTGCCTCCTTAAACTTTGCGCAGTTCTCCTAACTACTACTAAGAGCAGACTGCATTCCAGAGCTGTCACCGGTTCGGTGATCGGGGAAGAGATTTGGCACCAGCCTCTGACGCTGCTTATGGTTTGCAACACACATGGAGTTCTTCTGTTGAGAGATCCACCAGAAGGATCTGGCATTTGGTACAGGAAAGGAAGATGGTTGGCAGAGCCACAAAGGCACCTGATTAGATGTACCACATCACTTCGCTCTGGACTTACTTCCATAGTTGCATTTGAAGTTGTAGAAGAGGGAAAAAGAAAAACAAGCTAACCAGAGATACTTCATTTCATGGAAAGCTGTGGAAGCCTTCTCAAACGCCTTTCCCAGAATAACTGCCAAAATTACCAGGAAGTAGAATAGATAATCATGTCCTTCCCTTTGGGTTCAAGTCCTGAATTTCTGACTCATGCAAGGCAGCAGTACACCTGCACGCTCACTTCCATTTAGCCATTTACGTATTACGATCAGAACTACTGGTTCTGTGATTATAGGCTAGAGCAGGTTTGTTGTTGAACAGAGCAGTGAGTTGACATGAACGGTCGTGAAAGCTGTCGCGAATATCCTTGTGCTGTTGCTGTCATCCTCGGACCTTTTGGCTCACAGGTGTACCCTTGTACTGGAGACCCACAGTCGTCTTTATAACAAGACATCTGGGTGAACACATATTCCTTCGATTTCCAGATTTTCTTCTGGCACATGAATGTACGGATACAGAACACCCCGACCTCTGACAGCGATACTTAGGCCTACCTCTTTTCCATGTACACTGATACTCGCTAACACTGAAGCAGCACAGCGTTCAGCAAAATTGGCAAGCTTCACTCCAGAGGTGGTCAAGGATGACATGGCACTGAGAGAGATGAGGGTCGAGGTGCAAAGGCATACGTTATCGCGAGGTGCAAAGAAGGGAGGAGCGCTGAAGGATGTTCATTCCCTGGCAGGCCTCTGCTCCATCAGTCCAGGTTAGAGTCATGTTTAACCCCAAAGTTTTACAACAGCCAGTCTCACTCAAACTGTATAGAATATGAACAACAGTCATCCTTAGAAACAACTCTTAGGCTTAAGCAAGTCATACATATAATTAGAAACGAGAGGACATTCTTGGTTTGGGGATATGCAGACAGTTCACACGGTATGCAAGGGTTTAGGGCATTTTCTCCAACTGTTTCAGATGTCTTGGAGAGAACACCTCATTAAACTCCTATTAGACTGTCACATTCTAACCCCTAAAAAATGCCATGTAAATGAATGAGCCTAATAATCCTAAACAGGTTTCCAGCTAAGAAGCGGACTGTGGAGAAGTGGGCTTCATTAAACAGAGATTTCATTTAACTAGGATAGGCCTGTGTTTTCCTCATTCGTGCCTTTTATTTGTAAGGGCACAGAACGTACTGTTAATTCTCATCATCTGGCTGAAGATGCGGCCAAACCACTTAATACTTTGACACCATGTGAACCCTGGAAATATGTTTGTTTGCAGAAATCTAATCTACGTCATCTTGCTGGAGTCCACAGGAAAATAAAGAGCAAGCCATCAAAAAAATGTGTAACAACGCTACAGGTTAACTACATCTTATCCTGCACTGCATCCTTTTGCCTTGCACTATGCCTCTCAGCAAAAGACAATTACTTATGCAAGAGATGAGCGAAAACACATGCTTTGGCTAG
This sequence comes from Scopus umbretta, assembly GCA_013400535.1. Classification (NCBI taxonomy): domain Eukaryota; kingdom Metazoa; phylum Chordata; class Aves; order Pelecaniformes; family Scopidae; genus Scopus; species Scopus umbretta. Next base: position 10,212 of record VZTL01012637.1, read on the forward strand.
ATCAGTCTGCCAGCACTGGCTTGTTATGAATACTTTGTCTCATTGTTTGCTCTCTTGGTCAGCCAGCTGTTTTCCCGAGACCTTCTTCTGTGCCCCAGCCTGCAGTAAAACTCAGCCTGGACTTCCCACATACATCGCCTCAACAGTTTGCCACTCGGGCAAAACACTATTATTTGCTTTAAGCGATGAAGCCCCAGGCAGCATATCAAAACCAGTAACATCCCATATTGCTTTGTAGGCCTTCAGACCGACCCAACACCACAGGCTTTCTGCTTTTCTAGTTCTCCTCCAGCGGGTTCATTGCCTCCCGTTTCATCTCCTGTTAGAGGAAACTGTGATCTAGTATTAAAGCGGGGACAACTTGCTATAGGCCAGACAGGGAAGCACTAGCCACCCACAGCTAACAATTTATGCAACACTGCTAATTTTAGTCGTGGGTACAGCCAGGGCAGACAATCCCTAGAGCAGAGATGCCTAGCTCTCCGCTAAGGGCAGCGTGCGACATATGGTTGCTAAAGCATTCTCCTAGCAGGGAGCTTTACATTTAGGGCTGAGTTGCTACAGTTCCCTCCAAGTCATAACTTTGCGGATTACTCATCCTAGACATGCAAAAGCAGAGAATGTGCCTCCTAATTTAGATAGCTCCTGCAGTCTCTCTGAATCAGCAGGCAGTCTCACCCCCACCGGGGTTCTATTTCCAGCACTTGATTCCGGTAAGGTCTGAACCTACGTACTCTGACAGTCACAGGCTAAGAGAAGCATGGAAGAGGAGTGGATGGAAGTCAGCAGACAACTGTACTGTGTATCTCGCCGGGGCAGCTTGGGCACGCAGGTTTGAAGCTCGTGCCACAGACTGTTGGTCATTGATCTTGCGTTGCGCTGCGAAACAGTGACATCCTACTAGCCCAGCTGAGAACTGGAGGCATTTCTGATCAGGACGCAGCTGAACCTGTAACTGCAACTCCAGCTGATCTATTCTGAATGTGCTATTTATAGCAGACAGCGGAGGCTGAGAAGTATTGCATCATACAGCAAGATTGGTAATACAAAGGACTAAGGCAGCATTAACCATTTCAAGTCATTTTGGATATCTTAAACCTATAAAGGGGTGTTTTGCAGCGAGCTCCTCAGTGGGCTCCGTGAGCAGCTATGGCAGTTGGCTAGCAGACGTTTTCCTAGACTCCCTGGAACAGCCTCTGGCTGCTGTTCTGCCTCTGGCACCTTTGCTTATTCTGCCCACAAAGCCACCAAGTAGAACGATGCCTATCAAGCCCCTAGAACAGCGTTTGTCTTCTCTGGAGATCTGTGCGCACGCTGAGGCCTGGGTACTTCTACACTTAAAGCAGGCTATTCTAGGGAGTGATACAAAATGAAAAGATCAGAAAACTATTTATAAATTGGGGTTTTGCGGAAGCTCTCAAATGAAATAGCTTAATTTAAATAGGAGCTGGACTGCTCCTGGATCCCAAGGAAAAAGCTGGAAAAAAAAAAAGAAGAAAAGCAGCATACAGAGAAGCTCTGCAGGACTGAATGCTCCTTTCCAGGCCTGAGGAAGCTTTTCTCATCTTAAGTGATGGGTTGCAGCTGAACTGCTGCTGGCAACAGCTCTACAGCAACTGTGGTGCTTTGCCTTTGACTTTAACTTAGCTGAGATAAGGTGCCAGGCCTTGAGATATCATGATGAAGCGCGTTCTCCTTTCAGCTGCCTCCATTTTAAATGCCAGGGACTCCACTTGACTCATTGCTTTTTTCTATCTGGGGTCAGGCAAGATGCGTTTTGGACGCTAAGTAAAGCACCGCAGATTTCAACCTACTGAATCAACAGAACGCTAGAAGTGCCCAGCTTGCCGATTAATAAAAAGACCCATCTAGGAGGAAAATTTATCTTAGCTCCCTGTCAGATGTTAGGAGACTAGAAAGAAGCCAGACAGGATGGAACCTGCATTAGTTGGGCTCCAAGTATTTTTTCATATCTACCATCATGGATACTCTTCCTTCCCCCCCCTCCCCGTGCACCGAATTTCATCATTAGCAAGCCTTTCATGCTTGCTCTGGAATCCTGAACAACTTAGGGCACCTAGGGAGGTGCCAAAAGCTGAAGGAGGGAGGAGGTTATGGGTCCGAGAGGCAGACGCAGGCTGGGATATGCTCTGGTACATTCTGCTGATAGCCCGAGGAGGGCAGAGTAGGGACAGCTCTGCTGGGATGCTGCAGCTGCATCATGAATAGTAGCAAGGTTTGAGCAGACACACCCATAACAGAAATGGTTGTCTGCTCCCATCCTGTTGCTTGCATTTGAAAACTTAAAGCAGCGGATAGTTTGGCTTTTTCCAGACTTTTTTCCCAGATGTGTCCCACTGGGGGCATCCACACCATCAAAGTGCTACAAAGGAAAAAGAATATCCCATCAGAGCGACTGGCAGCTGTGCCATGAAGCGCTTCACTCACCACGGCTGGTGACCTGCAGAGGTTACTGCAGGGCTGCAGTTGTTTCTTTGCGTGGCAGTCCCTGCCACCATCCCAGAAGAGCCTGTCTTAGCTCAGGCCAGCCCGCATCTCCAGCGACCCAGAGTGCAGCAGCAATGTCAAAACAAGATGCACAGTATTGCATGGGGAGGCTCCAAGCCCAGCAGGACAGTCGCAGCTCAAAGCCAAGGAAAGGAGAACTCTACAGGGTTCTATTCTGAGTCACTGGGAAGGGTCTCTGCACCAGGAAGAGGATCCAGTCGTTCATATACACACGTACGCACACACTTATGCTGGCTGGCACGCGGTCATTTCTGTTGGTGCTCATGGTTAGCCATCACCCTTGCATTACTACAGACAAAAAGCAGGCTAGCTTCCTCTCCACCTCACTCTGATGGGAGCAAAGGATGTTTTAAAGAAACACTACTGAGCAAGATACTTTACAAAGACAGATTCCTTTGTATTAGCAATCAGTCAAGTAAGTCCAGGGACCAGTTCAGGCACCCCTCTGCTGCCCAGGGGTGTAAAAAAACCAACCAAACAAAAAATACTCTCCAGCTTGGGAGGGGATAGGGAAAATGAGGGTGAAGAACACAATAAATCAGAAAGTGCTTCTAAGAGAAGCAGCAGGATGAAATCATTCCTACAGTCTGAGAGCACTTCCATGCTATTGACCGGAGAGGCAGCAATGGCCCCACACACCTGGATGTAACGCACATCTGCAGGCACCCTGCTCAGTGCCTGCAAAGACAGTCATCTCCTCCTGCCTTTGTCTGTTCTGGGCGGTGTTTAATAGAGGAGCCAGTTCCCAGGAGGAGTTCCCATCCCCTCATTCCCAGCGTATTCCATTTTCCTTCAGCATCTTTCAGTAGTAGTCATCCTTCTTGCCATCAGCTCCCTGTATGCCTGCGCGGTCCTTCTGGTCTCGGACAAGTTCCAGGTCATCGTTGTCATCCACCTCACCTCCATGATCCTCCTGGGTACAGAGGGAACAGCCAGGAAGAGAAAAAAAAGTCAGCAAGACCTGGAACAGGAGACCCTAAATAGCAGTGCACTGTGTTGCTGCTGTCTATAGCTGTTCTACTATACCAGCCCAGCTTGGGAAACTCAGGAAAACAGGGAAGAATCCATCTCTGCCAGGGACCTTTAGGTATCTTTAGCAAGCCACTTAGCCAAGACACAGAGGTAAGAAGCCTGTGTTGCCATGATCGGCCTATTCATTTTAAGCACATTTAATATTCTGGCATTACAATTTTAACATCTCAGCCTGTTGCCACTGCTACACAAGTAGAAGATATCCTACACCCACCACATTTAGAACTGCACAACAAATCCCACCGGTGATGTACAGCAGCCAGCACAGCCTCCATTGGCACTTTCAGGTCCAACTATCCAGCGCACAAGCCAGGTTCCACACAGAGGGCAAGGATAGCTCCTGACATCAACTGTGCTCTGCCCACCCCTTATTTCCCCACCCACTGCATTCCCAGGAGGCAGCCCACACCTTCAATTCCTCAGCAATCATGTTGAAACTGCAGAAAAAGCCAGCAGCGGCCACTCACAAAGGGCAAGGAGAGGATGAACAAGACTGGAAGAGGATCTTTCATTTTTATCTACATGAGCCAGAAGGCATCGGGGTGATCCTCTCTAGTACTCATGCTCTCAATCCTTGGTGGCCTCCAATCTTTCTCCTAGAGGAATGCCAGCTTGTCACTGACTACAGTAATCCTGGGGCTCTGAGACACAGCAATAATACCTGTTTTCAGCCAAATGGAGGAGCAGCTGATTCCTAGCAACACACCACCTCCCACACTTGCCTCACATTCTTCTGCCACCCATACTTCTATTCGACTTGCTGGCTGTAACCCAGTGACCCTTCTCAAAGCACAGCTGTTGTTCTCCCCAGCTCCTCCACGGACACAGGCTAGACCCAGTAGGACCTGTGCAGCAGCAGACTACAGGGCTCCCAGTGAATTTCTCACCACAGGAATAAACCCAGGGTGATGCTTGGAGAAACACATAATGATCTCGCCTAGCTGCGCCAACACAGTTAGTAACTCAACCCAACTGCTGTTTGGCAAGCATCTTGGAGCTCAACTGCTGCAGAAAGAAGTGAGGAGGGGAGACAGAGCATAAAGGGTACTCTGAACATTGGAAAGAGCAACAGCAGCAGAGGTAGGTGGGCTCCAGGTTTGTTCCCGAGACCCACCTCACTGAGCAGGCAGAGACAAAACTGAAGTCAGTGCTCAAATCTGGTTTCCTAAAAGCCAAGTCATACTTGGCTCCTGGCTACCAACATACCCCTGTAGCAAATCACACCAGAGAGGGAAAGAGGAAGAACCTTGGTGTCATACAATTTCTTGCTCCTGATCTTCTTGATAGTCATCCATTGGGTCTTCCCTGGGCTTGGCAGGTCTGCCAGCATCCTGAAAAATACAGAAAGTCAGACACAGTTGGCAGTGCCCCAACCTACTTCCATTTGCTGCCAGGGATGCAGCTTTCTTGCATTAGAACCCCAGGTCTGGAAGACGGGGTAACCCAAACCCCATTTATACTTTTTCCATCCAGTCTCTCTTCCCACCTGCTGGCAGCAACTGCCCAGCTCCTTCCACTGGGCAGAGAGAGGCCTCTCCTGCAGCAGGAAGGTGCCAGGGCCCTTGCACATGCTGCCGTGGCATCAAGTCCCAGGACTGCGGGGAATCTACAAGTTATTAAGGGTAGAGCTTTAAGGAGCACAGCCCTATCTGAAAGTCAGCTATTTATGTCACTAATTCTTTCCACATTTTCACTAACCTTAAGGAGGTGTTGCTCCGTTGGTGCCAGCATCTCTTTTCTTGTTTGATTTCATTGGCCTGGATTTTTTTATTTTTTTTTTAAAGCCTCACTAATCATGATTTTAGAACCTGACAGATAAAACACTCCTTTTTAAAACAAGCAACACTCAGCTGCTTGTCAAAACAAGCTAACATTTCCCTGATGCGGAGTCTGGCTTTAGACAGCAAGAAGCACTTTGCAAAACAAATTGATTCCATCTGCAGGCAGGCAAACAAGGAGGCAGAGTTCTCGCGTGTTGCCACTGCTGCCAAGAGCCTGCTGTATACCCGTCCCAGGAACAGCAGTGGCGACTCTGACCAGACCTCGAGTGTCAGCCCATATTGCTGCCTCTGCTGTTGGTCTCAGGCGCTTGACAAGATACAGCACCTCTGCAGTGAGAGCCGTGGAGCGAGCCATCTCCTATTCAATGTCTCTCCAGCCACAAAGGTGCTGCAAATGCTAGGGCTGACTTCGACAAGCAGAGAGGACAGGGCCACAACAAGTTCTGGCACTGACCAACCCACTGATTCTCAGAAAGACGTTTCTCCTGCCTGCCACATCCCCACAGTGGGATTACAGATCCTGTCAGGGACATGATGTTTTCCTTTGAGCCCTTAAGCTCTCTGCCTCCCCCCGTTCATAGCTAGGGATCTCTCCCTGGCCCCTGCTGGTTCCCCTCATGTCAGTTACCTTCAGTGGCTTCTCTTTAGACTCTTCTTTCATGCTGGGCTCCTTGAACTTCTCCAAACCTCCCACCTTCTCTTCAAAGTCAGGTCTCTCCAGCTCAGCTTCTTCAAACTCATCCTCACCTTGGTTATTGGGATCCTGGGCAGGATCTGCAGCATCATCTGGCATCTGGACAAGAAAAGCCTCTTGTGAATACCAGGCAGGATATCCCCTTGGGAGACAGAGGCCAAGGTGAGCCTGCCTTCACCAGCAAGAAGTAAGTGCTGGCTTGTAGCACTTCAGTCGCACCTCTCTCCGAGCAATTTAGCGGTTCTAAAAACAAAAGCCCAAGTCTTCGTTATCCCTCCGAATCCCACCAGAACCAAGGAGTTTGGAGTTGCATGTTGTTATTGTAATGTTGCATTGTGTTACTTCTGGGAAAGCATCAACTTAAGTGGGACAACTGTTATTGAGAGCTAGGGCTGCATCCAGATGACAGCATTACTTACCATCGGCTCCTGGACAACAGTGTCTTTCTGAGAATGCAAGTTCTCTTCTCTCTCAATCACTCCTGCATCTGCAAGGAAAAGGGACAGTTATCAGTGTTCTCTCTCAGCAGTCAGTGTCACCAGTTAGAATTCCCACTGTTGGGGAGCAGCTGTATTAACTCTATGCCACGTAGGGATTTATCTTGACCTGCCTGCAGGCTGGGGCGGACAATGCTCTGGGTGTGTTTTCAGAGGGATGCTTCTCCAATGCCATTTGCAAGAGTTCAGGGCAAATCTGCAGCACTATGCTCCTACAGCTGCCAAAAGATTGCTTCCTTGGCCCCAAGGCTGGGGCATAACCACACGTAGAAGCATGCCCCTAACTTACTGAACAGCACATATGATGCAAAGACAAAAAAACAGCTCTGAATTCAGCCCCTAACCTGTATTAAGATGCACTTTTACTGACCACAGCAGGTCAGTACGTCAGTGCCACCTTCCCTTTCGTTGGCACACAGCTGCTGACAAGATGACATCAGAACAAGAGGCAGGCTTGCTGTGTCAGGTAGGGGGACATTCATTAGTACTCTTCTCCTGCCCTGAGAGAAAAATACAGCCTTTTAAAGAAAACAGCCTTTGCTTCAACTCAGTAAAGGCCTAATCGTCACCCTGAATTGGATATGGCTTTGACGTGTCTCAGCTCTGGCACTCACCACCCTGCCTGCCATCACCAAGGGCTGAGTGCTTCTCCCAAAAACATTACAGGAGCCTGTGAGACAGCAGCGTTCCCAACTGGACAGCAGCATGGCCAGGGCAGTCGAGTCATTACTCTGGTTGTTAATTCCAATTAGGACACAGAGGTCAAGGGGTATTGGTCCTCATGCTCCCTTATACCTGCTATGAGGCCTTTTCAGGGTAGAATTCACTTTGATGTGAACCAGTTAATTCTGTTCCTCTAAGGGGACTTGCTGAAAATCAGGTCAACAAAACATGCAATAGCAGCTAAACACAGCTGTGGGAAAGCACAGGAATACCAAACCTCCCCTCCAAAGGGGCATCGGTACGCACATGAGCTGTTACCCAACCGTCGCTGTTCTGGGAGGACTTCACCTGCACAGAGTGAACCGAGCCAATAGCCTAGGAGGAAATGGCCCATCTTTGGTGACTTCAGCCTTTTGATCCAAGCTTCAGTTAGAACCACTGACCTTCATCTCTGCCCCATGACATCCCGCCTCTGTTCCAAATCCAGAGCCAAAATCTACTGTCAAGAAACCGGGCCGAGACCACCTTTATAATGTTTAATAGGAGGCAAGTCAGCATTTCAAACGAGATCCTCACAGGAGTCTCAACTCCCAGCTTCCATGCATTACTGCATTCAAGACTGCAGCAAAAAATTAGCTACATGAACACCCACCTACTTAGCCATTCTACCTCAGTCTAGCAACATACAGAATTAGCGTTAGTCATATCTACGTTTCAGTGTCTCTTTGACCAAGGTAGCTACCTAACTTCCAGATCTTACAGGTTATTTCCACGTGTGCAAGAGAAATTGATGGTAAACAGATTTCTTTGCTGCAAACAAAGCACTCACACTGTATATCCTGGCCCCCTGAGCACAGCAGAGCACCTCTGAACAGTTTCTCTGACTGGACACCTCTGCTCAAAAGCCCATTTGAGCTCCCCACTGCCCGAGTGGTTTACTGTAATACATCTTTTGTGTCTTCTTTAGTTGCTTCCACAGGAAGTTTGTAGCTTCCCTCTTACACTCAGACATACGACTGCAATTAAGCCAACCTCCCCCTTGTCACTGGGCCTGTGGAAGCACTCTACTCACTGTAATTTTCTGAAAGGTCTAGTCATTTTACAGCTGTTTTCTGTTGTTTCACACAACACAGAGTTATTTAATTGTTCCCTCATTTTGCCACTCACATGTGATTACCATTACAGGCCAATTGATAAACCTCACCTGGAAAATAAGGCAAAGAAAAGATTCTGCCCTCACATGCATAACCTAATGGATTATTCACTAGTTGGTTTCGTGGTGTGATGAGGACATCGTGATGATGATGACCCGACACCAAGTCAAATGTTTCTCCCAACCTGTCATTAGCTGAGTGAGTCAATGCACAGGGGTCTGAACAGATCCAGATCAGAAGGCTGAGGAACTCCAGCACGCTGGTCTAAGAGCTGGCCTCCAATTGTCCAAATGCAGTTACTTACTAGACTTTAAAATAGCTGTAGATGCTCTGTTGGCTGACTGACAAATACAACTATCTGCCCTTGAATTTATTTGCTTTTAGCCCCTTAAGGACAGTTGGGAAATTGTCTGCCCTAAGTTAGAAAACCCACTTCTAAAAAAATTAAATCAATTCCTATGGGAGACTGAGATCAAGTCTTGCAAAAAACAGCAACATTTTCCCCATCACTCCCATAGGAAAGAATGAAGAATTGACTTAGACAGATTTTGAGTCTGCTACCTTGGAAAAGTGTGAGGATGCAGGAAAACAGGTAACAAAAATGGAAAACCGTCCAGGCCTTTCATTTGACCAAGGACAATAAAAGCACAACAATTTTTGAAGAGTTGCAAGGTTTTCCTTTAGCACAAGCAGAAAGCTTTTCTCGCTCCCCACCTTGATTAGCAATCAATTCATACTGTACAGCACAGGCTTAGGGAAAGCATACCCATTTCCAGTTCCTCATCATCTGTCCTTTCCTTCTCGCCTTCCTGATCAGCTATTTGATGCTCTTCCCCGCTCTTCTGGTTGGGTGACTGAGGGCTGCCTTTCTGCACCTCTTGCCCAGGCTTGGGATCAAAATGAAGGCTCTTTGGGTAACTGTGCACTTGTTCTTCATCCATCTGGGCATTCACTTTTTCAACTATGTCTTTCCAGCTGCAACAAGGGTACGAAACAAAAAAGAACCCCCTGCCTCAGTATATGAAGAGATATTTCATAATGCTATTTCATAATGGCAAACAGAGAAAAAACCTCCAACACATGCAGAAGTTTGTCCTAATTTCACTTTTTGGCAAAACTAGCGGATTGCATTAGTTACTGTGATATCTGCTTGAAACAGAACATTTAATATGCCACTTAAGTACAAAATCAGTTTGCTTTAGGAACACAATTTATTGTAGAACTGCTTTGATATCATTCATATGATACAATAATGTATCCAACAAACTTTAATTTAATTTACTGTTGGACTAGATGATCTCGGAGGTCTTTTCCAACCTTAATGATTCCATGATTCTAATTCCAAATAGATACTTACTCATGCCTCACATACACCCAAATACACAAATCTAAATTTTGGGGAAAACAAACAAACAAACAAACCCAAAAAAAACCCATAAGTCCTCTTTATTGTTCCAACTTAATTTAAAATTAAGAAGCTACTAAAGTAAACTGTAGAATTTTGGTCTTAAGGAGAAAAAAAGTTTCAAAAGAAACAGGAAAGCTGCAATACAAAATTGACAGTTTCCGTTGTCTGATGATTTTTTTTAAAGCTACAAGCTCTTTACAAAGCTTTGCAACTAGGATGGATACTTTAACCAGCATCTGTTTATAAAACTCTGCCACCGCATGCATCTGTAACACCGTTCCGCTGCATGGAAACGCATTGAGGTCAGAGAAGAAATGGAATACCTTCATACTAGTTTGAGCGAACCCCTGAAAAGCCCAGAAGGCAGGGCTATCTCAAGGAATGTTTTCTTCCCAAATATCCAATTATCCTTACTCGGGGACACCTTCAGAAACAAAGAAGGGTAAAGGAAGGGATGAAAACCCAATAATAAGGGCTCTCAAAAGTGACTGAAACAAAAACTTTTGACCACCAGTTTCAGGATTGCTGCCTGGTCTAGCCTGTCCTGCTACATGAGCCAGCTGAGATTTAGAAGTCTACTTAAGACATTTAAGTTTTTAACTGCCGAGAAAGGACAAGTGGCCTTAGCTTCAGCTGCTTTTTAAAGCCAGCATACTACCACCACACAAAACTTCCTGTAAGAAAAATCATAACCCAGCCTTTAGCTCAGATTTCCCCATTATAAAACCATCAAAATGCAAATTGGCCATCAAGAGCTCATCTGGAATCTGCTGGTCTCAGCCACCCAATGCAACAGTTCTTGGCACTGGATGCATGGCCTCTTTTGTACTCTGCTGCGGTTTGATATTGTTCTTGGCATTGACACCTTCCGGAGAAAGTTGGTTTATGCACTCCTTATCACAAATCTCATGCTGTGTAAATAACAGCCTCCAGCTGCCCAGTAATTTCTTGAGGATAGATCCAGGAAAAGAAAAGCACACCAAACATACCATGATCTCTGCTCTTGCAGAAACTGTTTGCCAAACAAATCCAATATTTGCATTTGCTGTTTCACAGAGTAGTGACAGTATCCTCTCCTAGGCTCTGCATAGCTGAGGGAAGGCCATTCTGCCATCGCAGCTTCAACCCTCACCTTCAGTTACACCCACACAAGGCCCTCCCTGTAAAAAGGCAGAATATCCTCTGTGCATCCACGCAGATGTTATCTATCCAAGCAGTATGGGGATGACATTGCCCTTCAAAGGAATACGCAAAGCACAATCTCTGACCTGGGAAGATTACTGGTTAAATGAACAAACAAAAAGGGCAGAAAAGAATGGGCAGGATCAGGCTGAATTTAGAAGGAAATCCAGACGTCTCCTCTACAGATAAAACAGAAATTAAATCCTGTTTGCTCCAGCAAACTGAGCAGATATGACCTGGACACACGCAGGGGATAAATAAGTTAAATGAGGAAGCACTATTTTCAGAGACAGTTTTTGGATTACGGCCAGACTTTGATGAATTGCAGCCTCAGAAAGACATTTTCTTCCTTTTGCAAAATAGACTGGTCTTCTGTGTGTGCTGCTGAGATAGTAAACAGTTTCTCCCGTGCCTGTACAGCATCCAGTACAACGGGATCCTGGTCCCTGCATAGACTCCCAGGTACTACAGCAACACAAGCAACATACCATAGGAATTATCCATTCCATTACCAGCATGAAACGGGTAGGTTCATGCTGTTCTCTGAACCTCTGCCCTTTCCAAGGGACTCCCCTCTCCCATTTACCCCAAGAACAAGTCTGGAGAACACATTGTGCTGAGGATGTCCGATACGAGCAACAGTCCCAAGTTGCAGAGAATTTTAATACCAAGGTTTCAGCTAAGCTCAGAAGACCGTACCAGTTCCAGGTCTTTTATTGTAAACCCTGATCCTTGTATTGATATGGTTGAATTGGCTGGACTTCTCCAGGTGACGCTGAAATTGATATAAACTACATCACCTCAAGTGCAGATATGCAGGAATATAAACAGGATGAAAGCCTGGGCTGTCTGATGGATTCTGGCTGTGTCCTCATTTCTGGCATAAACTGTTACTGTAAGTGGTTTTACCCCATTCTGGATAAAACCCATAGTTCCGCGATCACAGGTCTCAGACCTGTCCGACTTTTCATGCGCTAATCAGGTTCTGTGAAGGAAAAGCCCTAGCATACCTCAGAAGCGCACTGGCAACGGGAACCCAAGCTCCATTCCCTGGGAGGAAAGAAAACACAGAAGAGAATACAGAGTTTGGGAATTTGTCTTTGCCCTAGAAGCAAAACCAGAAAAAAAAACCCCTCTAATACCTAATTGGGGCTGTTTGCCTGCTGCTTCTAGATTGCTATACAACCTTGGAGATGAGAAGCTTTCAGGTCTTCAATGTCTGGTTGTTCCTGCAGAGCTTGCCAGATTACTGATTAATTAGTGGAGAAAATGAGCAAGTTGCCGCTCTAATATACAGCTTAATGCCTCTTATTTATAGAAGCTGAAGGAATTTTAGCCACCCTTGCTGCTGCAGATGGGTCACTTCCATCACGCAGAATTTCTTCAGTTTGCTAAACGTGACAAGATATGAAAGTCACTATAACTGAAAGGGAGGAGATTTCTTGAAGTCAGTTCAGACTCCCATCCCCCCTCTCCCCTAGCTATAGGAAATCCGTGCTGACCTGGTCTCACTCAGCAGTAACCCCTTTCTGCTCCCCACACAAACACTTTACCAAACAGCTCCAACGCAAAGGCAGCCTACAGAGCATGTATCAATAACACAGGAGCTTTTCTTTTCTTTTTTGCCAGCACAGCACCCGCAGCAGGCTGTGCATTCAAACATACAACACGGCAGTCTTCTGCTTCAGCCAGGCTAGAGACCTGGCAGCAACACTGTTCAAGAATTAGATGACAGTGGGACCAATAACTAACACTTTCTTCAACCATCTTTCACGTAGAAACCACAATAACACAAGAAGAGAGACCAGGGACCAGCCTGTATGGTACCTTTGAGCCTGAATATTGAGATAGAAGGGAGTTTTGTTTCACCAACCTTTGCATTTGCACCTGTTTGCTCCCTGTAGCACGGTGGTTGTCTGCCATCTGAGGTTTTTCTGCTGCAGAGGGTTGTTTCGGGTCAGATAGTGACAATAGAGGTGCCTGGCTTTCCTCGTTGTTTTTCACCTGAACATGCATCACCATCTTTAGATCCTGCAGAGAAGACACATGCATGCTCAGTATGCACAAGGATATACACAAGTTCCTAATCTTACCTGGTACCTGGAGATCTCCCTTGCCTTTGGGCAGGCTTATGGGCTAGAAAAATCCTTTGTCAAAGAACAACAGATTCAGAAGTGCTCCAGAACAAATCTACAGTCCAGCCTGCAGTAAAATCAGTCCTTCTCCTTCCACACAGCTGAGAGGAAACAATTTGGATCCTGTGTGTCCCAAGCTTGTCTTGGGTAGGTGAACCTCCAAAAAAAGAGGAACAACACAGCCACCTCTAAAAACCCCACACATGTTGCCATTGTAATAGCTACTGTAATTACAGTCTAACCACACTGCAATTATTGTCAATTGTTTTAGATGTTTGCTTTCTATAAGCTCACTCTCAATCACTCCAGGAGGCAAGGGAGCTGCTTTTACAATTTGCTCTTTGCAAATCCAGCAGGATCCAGAACAAGAACCCTAGCCCATTCATCTGAGCCCAGCCACTAAACCACAAACTCTCAGAGTTCACAGGAGTCTGAAACCTGAGGCCAGGACAGTTTCCACATCAGGGAAGTGGAATGCACATATGCATGTCGTTACAAATATCATAGCTTTGAGCTTCAAAAGCAAGGGCTACACAAAGCAAGCACCAAGCATGCAGAACTTACTGGATTCCCATTTGGTAGACTGTTCATGGTCCGGGTGAATCGGATCACATGGCTGTCCCCGCGTCTTGCTGGCCAGGCTGGCATAGCAGCTGGCAATGAATTGGCATCTTGCAGTGGGGCTGGGTGGGTAAAGGCCACGTTAGCCTGTGGCCTCGGACCATTGTTGCTGTACGAGTTCTGGCCCTGCAGCAGAGGGCCATCTGCCTGCTTCTGAATCCCAGAGACTTGTGATGCCCCTGGGTTTCCAACAGGGCGATTCTCCTGATTGACTGGAAAAGCCTGCAAGGAAGAAAGGACAAGAGCAAACTTGAGGAGCAAGCTCGGTTCCCTCCAGTTCAAAGCCCCATGCTGAAAACCCACAGAAGCCCTGCAGAACTCTCCTCCTTGGGGTTTCCTGGGAGGACCACACCTTCTGCCTCGCGAGCTGCAGCTGGCTGTTGGCTGGTGCCACGGGCTGCTCCTTCAGCACCTGAACCTGCTGCTGCCCCTTCGCAGCTCCTCCTCCTTTGAAGCTTGGCATCTTCTGGAGAGCTTCCTTGAGCTGCCGGAACTCTTCCATCTGGGCCTGAGGGGATGAGAAGGGTACAGAAAAACCTCACACAGTAACAGGGTTAATCAACTCCTTGCTGAGAATAGCCACTCTTTTATGGCCAGTTGTTCAGCACAGATACGTTACTGAAGATACACATTTTATATATACGAAAGGCTGGAGATAATCCACAACCATTAATGCCAAGCCCAAGCTAGTCTTTGGCTTTCCCTCCAGATTGCATGGGTATTCTGTATTCCCCCTTTGCCAGTCTTGCATCTTGTTTTATTGCATCCTTTTACCCTGGAAGCGCTGACCCGTCACACCGATTCTTTGACCAATGCTACTTAGTGCATGAGCCATTGACATAATTCCTGCCTTTGCACGAGAATTGTGTCCTGGGTCTTGTTAGGTGTGGCTCCCTCTCCAAGGCTTACACACATGTATATTCAAGGTCAGCTTTTTTCCCCTCCTGTGGAGGCATTTCCCCATGGATATGCTCATCTCAGTGGGGCTGACAATAATTGGCATAATCCTACTTGGCAATTTAATTTACTTTGCAAGTCAAATGAAAATTGATTCTCCGGGACTGTTAAGCAAATGCCACATTTTTCCCTCTACTGCAGCTTATTTCTTCCAACTCCAACCCTGAAAAGTAGGGCTTGAAAAAGCTACTCAGGAAGAGCTCCCCACTCTTACTCAGTTAGGTTTAGGAAGACGAGGGGAGAGAGCTTTTCATATGCTTGCCAGGGTACCTGGAAATGGACCAAATTAGAGACTGAACGGAGTAGGAAAGCTTCCAAGCAGCCAGGAAAGTTTAGCAGGAAATTAATTCCTGAGCAGGCTCTGCTGATTTCAGTTCTTCCTCCTGAAATTTGACCTTAAAATTAACCTTAAAAAAAAAAAACCCAAACAAAACAAAACCCAACAAAACAACTCAGCAAAGCTAACATAAAAGGAATGAGGAAAGGAAAAGGAAGCCAAGAACAGTTCACGGGATGTAGCCCTAGCTAGCAGGAGACTGCTTCCAGTCAGAACAAGCTAGATGAAAGCAAAACTTCTATCCATCAAAAGCCTGTTAGGGTGGTCGGCCCAGAGGGGAGGGAGCTTTAGACTAGCCTCAACGCACAGACTCCCACAAGCTGTTTGTATCCCGTCACAGCAGGCCGCGCATACATCGCTGGATGCCTCCGTGCCTCATTTTACCTGGCAGACCAACTGATAGGACAGCTCAGGCTCAGTAACCTGGCTAGGGCTTGTGGAACTTGTCTGAATCCTTGGAAAATGAACGTGTCGTCTAGAACGCAAATTACCCCTCTAAACTTTCACCTGCCAGAAGGAAGCAAGATCAACAACAGGGTACTCGGCACAAGTTGACACTGCGATGAAGAACTGCAGTGCTGATAAAGAAGCCTGGAGAGTCTTTGTGGGTGTCTGCTCCGACACATGGCATCTCGCCCCACTGACGGCAAACGCAATCCCATTCCCCTTTGTGTTAGGAAACGCTGATTAGACACTTTAAAGAACTGATCAGAAAACTGAACAGAAAGCTTGAAGATTTAATACTAGGCTCATTGTCAAAAAGATCCAAAGCATTTTCTGAAACCACTGGGATCAACCCGTAAGAACCAGAAATAGCAGTCAGACAGATGGTTGGAGCAGAACTTTGCTACATGACTGTCTAGTACATTTAGAGCAGAGAGCTGAGCCCTGTCTCCCATACCCAGGGCAAACCCTTTTACTCTTGCTTGCTCTTAATTTTGGCAAGAAATTACAGTGAGCTATTTCTTGCAAACTGCTTTTCCCATTGGTCGCGACACTGAAGGGGCCAAAAGTGAAGACTTGCAGCACAAAAGCTGCAAACCCTCTACCCCCCCACCGATGCTGTTCAAGTTCAGCATCCAGTTCAGGGGAAGAATCACTTGTCAACAGCATCCAACCGCAACTAGCTCCTTGCTTCCGGGCTTATCCTATAATCCAAGGGAGTGCCTGACAGAAAGCTGTTAATTAACAACAGAAAAGGCTAATTCAGACTGTGACGTGACTTTAAAAGTGTATTTAGAAAGCTCTTGCGTCTTGGCTCAGTACAAGAGCCTCAGACAGACACTGTAGAGACCTCAAGTCCTCCCACTTCTCCCAGCATACTCTGCTTTCTCCCTTCTCCCAAGTCAGCTGGGAGCTCCCAGCTTCAGCTGGGTGAGCAGAATTCTGTGCGGTCAGAACTCTCACTGTGCTGATGAGGCTCACACCGTCTGTATCGCATGAGCACAACACCATATCAACAAAACTTTTGGTTTTTTCCCCTGCAGAAAAATGCTTTTCCACCTCTCTAGTCTTCAGCCGACACTACTTGCATATCTGCCCTGGCCTCCAAAAGCATCGTTCCAAAACTTATTATTGAACACTAGCTTCTTTTTTTTACATAGCTCTTTCAATTTTTTTTATGTCTCCCTCTCTACTAAGGCTTCACGGGGAGATGCAGCAGAGTACCTTTTCCACAGGGTTGTTGAGTGTCTATTTGTAGTCTCAGCAAGCTAGGCAAGGCACCTCTGCATTGCTGTTTCTCTCTGCAATTGATTTTGTAGGCATAAACAGAGGCAATTCATCATCATTTAGGGTGGAAGTATTTGAGACATGGGTAAGTGACAGGAGGCATTCCAGGGTTGGGAATATGCTGGCTCATGCTCACTTGAACCACAGTGACTTGTGTAGCATACCGGTATTTTCAGCTACCAGGACAAATTCGAGGCTGGAGAATTTAACTTGTACAGAATGCATCTATACTAGCCGCACTGTTTTAGGCAACTCGTCACACTGGAATACAGTTGATAACTAGATTTATTATTTAGAGAATATCTGATGGTGCACCCAGACCCCAGTGAAAGATTGTCCCATGTGGCCGCAAACACCCCCTTGGTGGTTACCTGGGCACTAAGGAGCTGAGAGTGAACTTCCTGGTGGGCCTTCCGAAGAAGCTTGCTCTCTTCTCTGAGTTTAAAGACTGTATCTGCAAGCGAAAAATAAATTTGCTTGAGCGCGCTATTTTTGTAAGTGGAGTATCTCTCTTCCTTACCATAGATTCCTCTTGACCTCATAGATCTCGCCAAGCCCAGGAACGACAGTGAAGCACTAGCTAGGGACCAGCCAAACACACTGACAAACATGAATCATCTTGCCTTTCAGCGTTCAGGAGTCCTGGCCACCCAAGGAACTTGCGCCTCTCCAGAGTGTCCCTGCTAACTGTTGCTATCAGGGTCAGGCTCTGGCTGTGCTTACTATCAGAACAGGATATCTGTTTCTTCATTGCCCTTACCCATCGCAGCCGAAGAGCAGGGAGAGCAGCGAGCAGCGGTCACTGCCTCTACCTGTGGTAACTGGAAGGTTGAGAAACAACTACAAGAGGTCTGTCAGGTCTCTTCAACCCACAGCAGATCCAATAAGGAGGTTCCCTCCTACCGCACAGGAAAGCTGCCTCTTGAAAGGATGGTACGAACAAAAAACCCCACAACCCACTTACAGAAAGCAATCACGGGACAACATGGTCCTTGGGCACATTTATTCTTATGCCATTAAGTAGCAAGTCTGTGCTTTGCAGCCCCCAGCTTGGGCTCCTTTCAAGCTCTTCACACACTCCTAAGTACTTCAGTGACAAGACACACAATGCATTTTGTGGGAGAGATGTCCGAAAGAATCCTGCGGTTTCGTGGAGCCAATACCTCAGTAACAGCTAGGTCTTCAAAGCATATTCAGAACCTGGAAAACCTTCATGCCATTGTATGTCCTTCCTCTACCACCAGCATGGCAGACGTGAAATCCTGGTCCCAATGACCTCACGAGGAGTTTTACCACTGGTGTCAATGGGAAAAAAATTTCAGCTGTAACTACAGGGTCCTTATCTCCAACAGAAGCTCAAAGATCAAAACTATCCCCCTGCCTTCAGAGCAGACTGTGCCAGTGTATGATGAGAAAAAAAAAAAAAAAAAAAAGAGAATACAGAATTAGCATGGAGGAGCAGAGCAGAGTACAGGCTGTGCCGGGGGTGTGAAATGCAGCACAAATAGACTGCAGTTCCTATAAAGCAGAGGAGAGAACAGTTCATAATGCAGCAGGAGAGGGCCTGGAGTCGAGGGAGGACGCAAATGGGATTAAACAGGCCCTGGTTAACAAGACCCGGAGGCTTTGGCTATCTGAGCATATACTCGTAACCCATTAACCAGCATTCAAAAACCACTTCCAGAAGCAGGGACTTTCAAGGAACAGGGCACAGATATCCCAACAGCACTGCAGCTGTTGGGTCCCAGGGCACAGCTGCATCAGCCCCAGATCCTAGCATCTTCTGCATGCAGATGGCTGTGCCACCAACCCGAGAGCTGCCCCAAAGCTGTAAAGCAACCAGGGCCACCAAGAGGAGCTACCACACCCAGCTCCCCCTGTGAAAGCAATCCCTCATACTTCCCCACGGGCTTCTGCTTTCCCCCAGCATCCCTGGGGTGAGGGTTTCAGTTTTGCGATTGAATCTAGCAAAAATCCCTCAGTTCCATTTTAGCAGCCCCGAGCAATGCCCACTGCTCAGATACCTCTTCTGTTCTCCATTATACTTGCTGGCAGAGGCATGTCTTCCAACACATGCCTCCTGAGGGCACAGTATATACAGAAAGCACTGGTGGAACATACAGAAAGACAATGAGGCGTTAGCAATGCTACTAGCTCTGTCTCTGCCACCTCTCATGAGACTGTCTTGCTCTTTTGTATGGCATGGTTACCAATATGTAAGGGAAGATTTATGAGCCAGCTTTGAGCTTAAAGCACAGGAGAGATGGTACCAAGTGAACAGCAGCCTGGGAAGATGAACAGAGAATATTAATATCTCAGCCTTAAGTTGACCTTCCTGACTAGCTTCCCTCTTTGAATTGTGTTTGATTGTTATGCTCCTTCCTCTTGCAGAATTTGTATTCTTACTTTATTGGGGGCTGCATATTTCAAGAAAAGAGACAATCAAATATTTAGGTTTTGCTTGCTTGTGCTCAGTTCCCCCCTTCTAACCCAGGAGTACTCATCAGATACTAGGGCTTTGTTGATTGGAATAAAAAAACCAAAAACAAACCAACCCAAACCAAACAAAACCTCAGCAGATTTTGCTCTTCCAGACCTAATCTAAGTAAGAACAGATGTGAACCTTAGAAACCCCACAATCTAATTAAAGAGCAGACTAAATAGAAACTACTCTTTGGGAATTAAAGGGATCAACATTCTCTGCAATACTTGTGCTATATTTAATATTTTATAGACCTACACCATTAATTAAAAAAAGTATGTTTGATTTGCTCCCAAGCTTACATGTTAGAATTTACAGGATTCTAGTAGTATAAAAACTGGTTTCCATTGTCAAAAATGTACAGAGAAGTGGAAAACGTGTATTGAAATAGATGGGAAACCTAAATGCCACAATGTTCTCTCTCTGCCACAAAAAGCATTTCTGCTAACTTAGGTACACTCACCCACCAGAGAAAGGAGAGGGTAAGCAGTGTTATCGGATGGCAAGCCTGTTGTTTCTGCCCCGGCCTACTGTGGAACCACAGGCATGTACCTCTACCTTAGCCTGACGCCTTTTATTTTTGGATTATCTTATCCATTTTGAGTGTGACCTCCTTGGGACATGGACCATTTCACAATCTGAATACAATTGGCATCGGGCACAGTAATTTGTTCTCTTACCTGGCTCCACACAAATAAGATAAGTAGCAGCTGCAGTAAGAGTAAGCAGCCAGAAAAAGTCAATTAGGCTTTTAAAATAACACCCTGGAAGTGCTGGTGTTGACAGAAGCCTGGGATGCCCCATGCAGTATAACAGTGCAAGGGTCTCTGAACCCCAGAGAACACAAAGCATGGTTACACCCAAGATCACGCAATCTCCCATGGGGCTATAAAAAAAAAAAAGGAAGGTCCTCTCCTCTGTGACCCGACACTGACCATGCAATTGCAGCCTGATCAACGCATTTGCCAGCCCAAGCAGCCAGAGGCTTTTGTGGTGTGTATTCCTACACAAAGACACCACCTGTGAGCCCCAAGAGCTTCCCTTGCTATGGGGAAGCTGCTTGATAGCCTGCTCTGCATCTCTCCCATCCCCTCAATGCAACCTCAGGACACCTGGCCAGTTTTAACAGTGCCCTTGTTCCTGCACCACCCCCCCAGGTAGGGCAATACTCCAGCTGGGGTACAGAAGGGCTAAGGTGCTGCACACTCAGTCATACAGAAGTGTTCCTACAGTATTTGCAGACCTTTAGGGGGGCTGTGGAAGAAACACCGTCCTCTCCTGAACTCAGTTCTGTCCCTGTCTGGTGTTTCCTTCGCTCTCCATGACACTCACCCTGCAAGTTTGTGACTTCACTGTCCTTCTCCTGCTGCAGCTGGGCATATTTCTGGCTATGCGTCTCCAGTGTCTTACGGTGTTCCAATTTCAAGCTGTTGTGCTGCAGCTGCAGGTCTAGCAGCTGCTTCTTGACATCTTCATGCTGGTTCTGAACAAGAAAAAAAGTGACAGAGTCAGTACAAGGAGAAGAAGAGTAATTTAGCTATTGCCAAGTGCTACTCGAGTGCCTCTGCTTAATGAGTTGCTTGGGGAGGCAGAAGAGATGTTCGTTCCTCCAATAAGGTAGCTAGAAATCCCAGATATAATAAAATATTCTTTGTATTCAGTGGTTCAGGAGGGAAGTGAAATGCCAATTAAACTCTGCTTTGTGACGCAGTTTGGGAGGTCTCCTTGGAAGCCACTAAACTGGAAGCAGAACGTGATGGGAAGTCCACTCCTGCCTGAAAAAAGAGATGGAGACTCTGGGACACAGCCAAGAACTATTCCTATTCCTTCCCAGCACACCCTGCTTTGTGAGAGCAATGCAGGCTGTAAGATTTGCTGATGTCAACCCAAATGCCTGTGCAACACCGCACAAATGCAAGGTCCTTTCCAGAGTCCCAGCCATGCTGAAGGACAACATGACCTGCAAGGACAGTTTCCACGGTGCACGTAGCATCAGTCTGCACAGTGTATTACAGGAGTGGTTCACCTTTAAGTAGGGCAAAGGTCTAATTCCCATTACCTTTCTGTGTGCAGGTATTGCTAGTCACTTCGGACAGACACCTCAACGCTCAGGTTGCTCTCTGCTTGGTTTGTTTCCCGATAGCCTGGCTGTTCTCCTACCCCTCACTCCAAGCTGCTAGAACAGGAGAGGGACTTTTTGCAAGGATACCACATTCCCCATGGTAACATGGGGCTCACAGGCATAAAATGCCAGGATAACAAGACTCCCACAAGACCAGAGACTATTTCAAGCAGGCCAAGAATTCATCAGACAGAAGTGGGTTGAAGAGCTGTTCTCGTCTCTCCTCCCTTCTTGCAGAGCCCAAGAACAAATCTGCTGAGACATCCTTTTGCTCAGACCCACTGAACCAGAATTCACCTCCTTTTTTGTTCCCATGGTAACCTAGAGAGTCCTTCCACATTCAGTTTGTCAACACTAATTACATATGCAGATTGCTTGGCTCACAGGTGAACCCTGGCCCTTCCACACAATTAGCTCCTCAGGACTCAGGCAGCAATTTCACTCAGCCTTCCTGTAAAAAAAAAAAAAAAAAAAAATCTTTTTTTTAAAAAAAAAACCCAAACCTCTAAAAGCTATCAATGATTGCATTTATCCCCAGTAAAACAAAGCATCTGTGGCCCAGGTATTCTCCCCTGAGGCAGTTATCCTCCACTAAAAGGAGAGAAATAACTGTGCTCCAAAAATACATGCAATGCAGAGGGAAAAGCTCTCGGTATGGAGGGGTCCCAGGGACAGAACAAAGAGGAGAGACAAAGATGTCAGGTTAATCAGATCACAAGCTCAGAAGGGGAAATAAAGAGAATAAAAGATTCCTGCTTTGGCTTTCAAAGACGCTAGGTACTTAGAGCTCTCATCAGAGCCACTGGCAGAAAGCATTGCAGGGGAACCGCATCCCTAAAGTCATTTTGATACTAAACACCTCAGAAGCCACCAACATTAGCAAGTCAGAATTGATTTTAACAAGAAACTCCAAGCAATTCAAGGAATTTTAAGTTCTCATCAGCTCAGGTCAATTAATTTCTAGCCCATATTCTGTCTGGCAGGCGATGTGCATAATGTCTGTCCCAAGACTGCTGACAGTCAGGAAGAAGGGAGGGAGTATTCATCCTTTGACAGCAGCAGGAAGCTGGAGATAAGTGCCTTGACCCAGGGCACCCAAAGCACCTGAGGCCCAGTCCAGCTCATTAAGCACACCGAGCATCCTCACTCACAGCTGGTTTCTAAGGATGGCTGTGACCAACATACACAAACTTTAGGAGGAATCCAAAGGTGCTGTTTTACTGTAGTTGCAGGACAGGAGGTCTGGAGCATGCTACGTGTGATTATTGTTCAGAGAAGCAATTTAACTCTAAGCAGAGCACTCTTGACCCAGTCAATTCTACCAAAGCCAGGTACACTGACAGCCACGAGGAAGCCAGGAACCTCTCATGCCCAGAGCTGCCCATCTGGCTGTAACGTCATTCCCTTCTCTCCCTTATAGATACGCTGTTTTACTCCGTCAAGCAGAAACCGCAAGACACAGCACATGGGCGTCGTGCAAATCATGTACAAACACAGCTGGGGGTGATGGAATACAGAGAGACCACGCTGTCGTGACATTTCACTCTGTGTCCCTACCCATCGTGCCCAACAGTGCAATACGAGGGGTCATGGTTTAACAGCAACTCGGCACCACACAGCCACTCGCTCACTCCCTGCCCCAGTGGGATGGGGGAGAGAATCCAAAAGCCAGGCAGCTGGAGGTCCCACTCTGCTCAGGAAATACAACCCAGTGGTGCTAAGGGTTGCTGGAACCTAGCCCTCTTTCTACATTCCAGGCTCAAAGAGGCAAAGGCCTTGACTCTGTGTAAACGCTGCTGAGCAGTAACTAAAACATCTCTGCATTATCCACACTGTTTTTGGCACAAATCCAAAACACAGCGCCATACTAGCTACTATGGAAAAAATTAACTCTATCCCAGCCAAAGCCAGCACAGGGGGAATCATATCATTCAAGAAGTCAGCTAATCTTCCAAAAACCAGAAGTCCTTCAACTCAGCTGTATTAATTCAGGCCAGCAAGTCCTCTCATCCCACCTTCACTTTGCTGTTCAGGCAACACGCAGTGTCCAAGATGGATCAGCTGTGCAGTAGCTCTGTCTCACTGAGGTCCCTGGGGAAATGGGCAAGGCGGGGTAGGCAAAGAGAAAGAACAAAATAAAAGTACCTCAAGAACATGTATTTCTGCCATGATTTAGAAGGAAGCTTTGTAGACAGCACTGTACAAAATGGAGTCAGTAACTGGATGCTTAGCCCACAAGCAAAAGGAAGGGCACACCTCATTGCAAGTTTCCATGTTCCAGCAGTTTCAGGAAGTCCATGTCAAAAATCTTTTGTTCAAAGCCACCCGCCTCCTTGCCTGCCTATTCCAGTGAATGCTAGGATGCATCCTGCAGAATGACGTTAACAACAAATTTTAATCTCCAACTCAAGAGGATGAAAGGAATTGTAAGACAAAGTCTGGCCCCAGCAGGAATCCAGACACAGACAACTACCGCAGCTGCTATTTTTGGACAAAGCCAAGCCCCTTGCCCCTTTGAGTCTGGTATGCCAGCTGCAGATGTTAATCAGACATAGATGACTTCAGCAGAGATCAGAATGACAGCAGCGGCCAGAAACACCAAAGCCAGATATGCTGATGTGGCTTCATGGAAGTCTTTGGTCATATTTGGGTCCTCCACTTAACGGAGTTAGTGCTTCTGTTCAGCAGCCATCTTCCTCCTGAGGAAGCTGGTACCAGTGTGAAGCATTTTTTGCCTGTGCTCCAGTAACCGAACAATACTTCTGTCTCATAACTGGCTAGAAGTTGAGCCGAATACTGCTTTTCCAGGGTGTGAGGGGGCTGAAATCTACCACGCTGCAGTCCCAGGGCGGGCTTGTCTTTCAGCAGCTATAAATGTAGTTAAAAAAAAGAAAAGAAAAAAAAAAAAAGGAGCCGGGACAAAATGCTCTCGCTGTCCCCTTGAGACAAGCAAACCAGAGCATTCTGCTCAGACTGCAGTTGCTATGAAGAAGAACGTTACTATTGCGAAGTGTTCCCAGAACCCACAGTGCTGGGTAATACTCAAGAGACAGAACTGTACTTCCCTTTTCCCAAAGTTTGAATCCAAAAGCCAGGCAGCTGGAGGTCCCACTCTGCTCAGGAAATACAACCAGCGGTGCTAAGGGTTGCTGGAACCTAGCCCTCTTTCTACATCCCAGAATTAAATTACCATTTCACTGCCAGTGCTCCAACTAAAAACATTTAAAACCCGTTGCTCTAACAAAAGCAAACTTTAACATCAAGATATGCTTCAGGTAGGGCACGCGATAAGCTATAAAATGCCACACCCCTCAGCCTTACATGGACTGGAATACGGTGCGTTAGCCCAAAGGGCAAGCTACGATGAATAGACCCGTTTTCACCCCAAGAGACCCAGAAAAAAACACGCTGAACAACAGAACTCCTGTGCGACAAACTGCACAAAGACTACCATTGAAATGAGGTATAGGTGAAGGCTGCAATCTGATACAAAGCCCAACAGAATAAATAGGAACCCTGAATAGTCAGGAAGGAATGTAGATCAACACCACTGTGGGGTTCCTCCCTCTGTGCTGGCACTAGCTGCAGGAAACCCTTGGTCTCTCCTAGGCATCTCTGGTAAGCGAGAGCACCGACGCTCCTTCCAGGGAGCGTTCTCCAACACGCAGCAGTCGGCGAGTATGTGAAACCAGACTCCTTCCCTTACCTTCAGAATCTTGTGCTGGGAACTGAGGGCCCCGTATCTGTTCATAGAATCTTGCTGGAAAGAAAAAGATTCAACAGTGCCATTAGATCCCAGAAAAACCTAAGGCAGGGAGCAACACACACGAGCACCTGCCCAGCCACTGCACCAACAGCAACTTCCCACTGCCCCTTCACACACACAGGCACGCACATGGTGGCTGGGAGCAAGCCTACCAGGGGGACCAGCAGAACATGCAGCCTGAGCGTGGCTGGAAGTGAACCCTTTTAAAACAACCTAGCCACCAGCTAATTAATTGCACTCTTGATTTGCAGTCAGAGTAGTTTTCCCCAGTCTTCAGTTCTTTATCTAGGACAGGCCCAGTGCTGAAGGAGCTTTGCTCAGTAAAATCCCCCCAAAGCAGGCTGAGCGCTCTTTGCAGCAGCTGAGGGGGAGGTAGACAGCACCAGAGCCAAGGCTTTCGCCTACACACAAAATTTGCACCATTTAACAACAACAAAAAAAAATTATCACTGAGCAATTGAGTAAGCCTAAAGCAAACTCCTGTAACTAGGAACAGCTATCAAACTAAGCTCAAATGACACAAACCAGCAGCAGAGAGGGATTTACATGTGTCCACAGAGGGGGTCTGCACCAGTTCAACAGATCTGCTTATGCCTTGCTAAGGGTCACGTTCTTCCTCTTTGTCCCCAGGGTACCATTCTTCAGTGTAGCACCAGCATCTCAGCGCAGCCGGTGTGAAAGCCTTCGGGCGCCTGCGCTCAAAGGCCAAGTCCCAACAGCAGTAGTAGCACCTGAGGGGAAACGTGCTGCAGCTTTTCCCATTGCATGCAATTTTACAGACATCTGCTGGGATCTGTGTTTGGGGCGCTTAAAGCAACATGGCTGAGATGCTATGGAAGTGTGGACTAACCACCGTGCAGAGATTTACACTACAACCCACAACTGAACTTGTATGATAAATACTCAATACGGTATGAAATATTACCAGCAAATGAGCACAAATTGCAAGGGAGCTGCCCAGCCGTTAAGAGTATTCAGATATTCATCCATGAGTTTTCTGAAACAGGATGACATTCACCCACAGATAAGCAGGCTAAAAGCAATTCCTCTTCTCCAGCATCTCATCAACAGATGCTCCGAGAAAGGAATAAAACCAGCCTTACACCTTCAAGTGAATGGGACAGACCATAGCCCAGGGATGCATTTCTTCCTAACCTTCACTGAAGAGTCCTTCTTTTCCCTGCCGAATGAGAAGTCCACAGGCTAGTGGAAACCATTTGACAATCCCTGGAGACAGAAAACGACGGATATGCTTTCCCCAACAACACCATGGCCTTTCTTCTCCATGTTCCCTGTGGTGTGCCTTGCATTCAATTTCCCCAGGACTCTTCTGTACCATGAAACAGCAATTCTCTTTTCAGACTGCAGCACAGGACTCCCTGCCAGACCAGGAGCTGAAAATCAAGTCATCTACTCTGCTGTCACACATGGGAGAATAGGCAGAACAGCTCTAGCACACAGTCTTTTCCTAAGATGGAGGAAATCCTCACACACCAACAGCCTTGCAAGGTGAAGTCAGCCAGAGTTCATCACGTACCACACACACTCATAGTCTTTCACGCCTTCCAGACAGCAGCACTGCCCTCACGACTGTGGTGGTACTAGAAAAATCTTTACCATCATTACACACACACTCTGAGGAATAAACCATACCTACCTTCTCCTTGTTGAGAGCTTCCTGAGCTTCTAACTTATACACTAAAAAATCTAGACATGGAAGAAGAGAAGACAATTTAATGAGCTGGAATTTAACAAGGATCTGGTTTATATTTTGGTGGTGGGAGGGAAGGAGGAAATCA
Organism: Scopus umbretta; assembly: GCA_013400535.1. Taxonomy (NCBI): domain Eukaryota; kingdom Metazoa; phylum Chordata; class Aves; order Pelecaniformes; family Scopidae; genus Scopus; species Scopus umbretta. Next base: position 37,102 of record VZTL01012637.1, read on the forward strand.
GCCCCTTGCTGAGCAAAAGGCTGCAACGCAACAAGCTGGAATGCAGATGCTGCTAGGAGACTCCACTCAATGCTCTCAGAAAGATGGTGGTATTTTCCATGAGAGCTGTCCACCCAGCTCGACTGGCCCAAGTGTCCTTCCTTTCCCATTCTATAGGCAAGTGCATTGGTGTCTTCCTACTTCAGCATGCAAACGGCTACGTTTTGATGTCACTGAAGCTGTGGTTTGGGGTGCTCTGAAACGAGACATAACTCTAGAAAAGAGAAATCAAAGCTTCTGCGAGACCAAAAGGAACTAACTCATCTGCCGATCTCATCTACACCACCTTCTTAAAATGAGAAAGTCCCACGACAAGATAACATTTGTTAGGATGCTTCATTTTCTCAGCCAGTCCCCATCAAAAAAAAAAAAAAAAACCCAAAACAAAAACCAGAAGAGGCAGAAATGCAGCTTCTCCCTTAGTTATGTAGCCACATAGCTACAGCCAAACCTGGATACTCTGTGTCAGCGTTTCCAGAAACACAGTGCCTGTAGGAGCAAGGAGTAGCGATGCTACTGCACATACCAGTTCTGAAGATAAGACCCAAGCTATTGAGTTGCCAGCAACAATCAGGTGCTGACATCCAAGCACACTACTCCGCTGGAAAGTACATGAGCTAATCTATTAGCTTTCTACTTCCTGTTGTATTTCATGGTCTTAAAATATCCTGCATATGCCTCTCCACTTTTGTAGGTTAACTTCAAAGATCAGCTAGTCTGTATTGTCCATGTAATATGGAGTGCAGCGATGCTAATATTGTTAAGCACTTGTGGAGCTCAACATCTCCAGATCACTTTTATAAGAAAGTTTACATATTTCCAAGAAAAAAAAAAAGCATGGTCTAGAGCCAGGTCTCGCTATCACTTCAAGTGCTCAAACACCACATCATGGGTACTGTTACTCACAGATTAGACTGAGGACATATGGAGGAATACGAGAGAACAGAACCCACCTCCCAGCACCTTGTGCCCACGGTCAACAGACAAGTCAGTTAACTATTCTCTAAGCACAAACCCGGGGTGAGTCTCACTTGGGGGGCGTTGAGTAACATCCACACATGGCCCTGAAGGCAGATAATGCCTTGGGTACAACACACACATCTCCCCACAGGACGGCGGAGGGTTGGCTGGCCACCCACGCAAGAGACTCACCTTCCTTAGTCTTCTTGTGTTCCCCTCGCTCCTTCTGCAAGGATCGTTCTAGCCGGGATCTGTGCTCATAGACAACTAGGGAAGCAGAAAGAGGCAGAGCATGAGATAAACCCTGAAATTTCTTCCCACATATTCCTTTCCCCAAAACAGGCCTCTCAAAGGTCACGTGACCAGGGGCACACATGGACCTCAAATCCCGCTGTGGACCGGGCCAGCAAACGCCCATGAAAGAAGACTTGGGCAAAAGATCCTTTCCTGTTTTAAATGGCCTGCATCACTCGGTTTCTAGGCTTAAGCACACAGTAGCTCGCATGTAAAGTCCAGACCAAGCAAATCAACAGTCCTGAAACACAGGTAGCTGCCTGATGTCCTAAACAATGAAAAGGTCAGGTCCAGCTACACACTATTTGCACTGCTTGAAAGAGAGACTCACTTTTTTCTTTTTTTCTTTTTTTTTTCCCCTCCAGTTGAAAAGGAGGCTCTGGGGAGACCTTCTCACTCTCTACAACCACCTGGAAGGAGGGTGCAGCAAAGGTGGGGGTCCATCTCTTCTCCCATGTAACTAGTGACAGGACAAGAGGAAATGGCCTCACGTTGCACCAGGGCAGGTTTAGATTGGATAGTAGGAAAAATTTCTTCACCAAAAGAGTTGTCAAGCATTGGACCAGGCTGCCCAGGGAAGTGGCTGAGTCACCATCCCTGGAGGTATTTAAAAGACCTGTAGACGTGGTGCTTAGGGATGGGGTGTAGAGGTGGACTTGGCAGTGCTAGGTTAATGGTTGGACTTGATGATCTTAACGGTCTTTTCCAACCTAAACTATTCTATGATTCTTTTTTTTTTTTTTTGTCAAGTGTGAACAGATAAAGGCTGGAGCAGAGCGGGGACAGCTGGACTAGAGACAACGGATATTCCTGATATAACACACCAGTCTGTCATCCTGTGACTAGTTACACTCAGGTTTTGCTTTGGAGTCGAAGGTGTGAAGCCCAAGAGCTGGCTTTAGTGGCCAGTGGCTAAGATGTATATTTGCAGGCCAAATTCCCTACTAGGCTCAAGACAGCCAGAGCCTTCCAGGTCATCTGTTCTGTAAAGGCATTGGCAGCATGCAGGGGAAACATTTTCTCCCCTTCCACAACCCAACCATTAACTGGCCCTCAGGCCACTAAGGAAGAGTGAGCCAAGCAGCTCCCTCTCCCATTAGACACAAAAGAGCATCTGTACTCTGCACAGGAGCTGAGAAGGGAGAGAGATGAGGCTGCTTTCTACAGCAGCCACATGACAAATGGAAGCGCCAGAGAAGCCTCCTGATGGATGGCAATTTTAATCCACTCTGATGTCTGAATGCTAACCAAGAACTTGGCCTGAGTCACAGCACTCAGCTGCAACAGGCTCCTCCATCCCCTCTGCACAGAGACTGCCACCATGCCAGAATGGTACTGGGCACCAATTCAGGGGGGGCGGCAATAAAAGGAACTTGCCTCCAGAGCCAAGATCTTGGGGGACAGGTCGTACCATGCTGCACGGTCTCCACGAAAATGAACAAAGTGGGATGATATTTGCGTGCATAAAACAAATGCTAACCCATTCCTTGTTGAAATCTTGCCAAGCCAAGAGCTTCCAGTGACTCCTGCTCTCACTGCAAGTGAATCTATGGAGATTGACACCTCCACTCAGGTCATTCGGGAGCAGCAAAGGCTGTGCACGTCCTGCATTGACAGGTGGTTTGCTGCCTGAGAGCAAACACTCCGACCTGGGGAAGCAAGAGGCACAAAACATCCGTATGTATATCTAATATTTCAGCGCTGACCATCAGTGGCACCAAGCCTATGACAGTGCAGCTGTCTCTCTCCATATATATGCAAAGAAGAGCTCATAGGCAGTTACAGCATCCTAAAAGTCAGGCTAGGACATTTTTCTAAACAATAATAAAGATCATCCAGGAACTGCAAGGCTAAGGTAGGGACTATAAAGAATCAAACTTTGTGACCAGATTAGTCCTCCTTTCTACCATCTCCAGGTCTGACACCTCTGTAGCCCCTGAAGGAAAAACAAACAAAAACACACCCAAAGGAAAACACCTTTTCTGCTGCCCCACCCATTTCTCCCCACGTAGGGAATTCAAGCCACCCCTTTCTTCAGAACTCGACAGAACTCACAGCCTCCCCATGCCTCACCCCTTCCTTCTGCATTGCAAAATGGCAACTACCCCTTGCCTTTTCAGACTGAGTCTTCCTCACAGCAGGTCTCCTAATTACACTAAGTGCATGGAAGACTAATTTCACCAGGCAGCAAAGCACTGCTGCCGTGACCATTCTTCAAGAGTTTTTTTAATCAAAGCTGGGCATTCACGGGAAGCATTCCTCACCTTTATGAACCACATCCCCCTGCAACGTCACGCAGGGCAGACCTGAGAATAGAGTCTAATCATTTTATCCAGCTTCTTTAAAAGTCTGGTTCACTACTGCATACTTCTGTTGGCTCACAACAAATCCAAGTCTGGTGGCTTCTGGTGGCTTTACCAGGACCCTCACAATGACTGGTGTTTTTCTTCCCACCTGGAAATGCCTTTTCCACACAGAAAAAGAACCGCCACGTGGTTTAACGCTGTCATTTTTAAGCCAAGCTCATGACATTGATTAGGTCCAAGCTTGGGATTTTTGTAATACTTCGGTTTACCAGCAGTGGATCTGTTAATATTTACAGTGATCTCCAGCAACAGCTGAGTGCCTGAGCAAGTCAGAGGAAAAAGAAGTGATAAATTAAGCCAGGCAAAGTGTTGAATCCTAAGGAGTTGGCCGATTGTGGTACAACTGTTTCCTAAGCCTTCTGGGGGCGCTACCCCCGCTAACCAGGTAGGCAAGCAGCCCAGATACTGAGGGCAGCTGGAGCTGAGGCTCAGGCTTCAAGACAGAAACGGAATCCAGACATCTCAGTATCCCATTGTCCCCTCTGGAGCAACTTCAGTGCCTCCAGGCAGCGACTTCTCCTGTACTGAAACCAAGGCTTCAGCAGCACAAGACAGACAAGTCGGCTTTTCCTGGACTACACTGGTTTTAGACACTGCACGTGCAAGGACTATGTTTTAGGCTCTGCCAGCCTGGGTTCATCATGTGCCCAGTTCAGTCCCACCCCAGACTGAGGAGCCATTCCTCAAGCATACATTCACATCCAAGCTGTCTCCCTGACCGACCCAATTCCCTCTGTCCCTTTTGACCTCCCTCATGGAGCAGGAAGGGTCAGGAATTCCTGTTGTCACCAGCCACGCTATCTCCTTCCTTCTCTTTGTTACCTTCCCTAGTTAACAAAGGCAGACATCCCAATGGTTGAAGAGGCTTCCCCTGGGCTGGGCCACTTCATTAATATTTTCCTCCGAAGTGGGGAAAACACCATCTTCTCCAAACCATTACAGCAGAAATATTTGTTTTCAATCTGGAAGGATTTTTGTCCCCTGCTGAGCACACTGGTAAGCAACAAACCCATCACTGCAGCTGTCCAAGTGTCTACTTCATGACAGCTTCATTCTTAGACGCACTTTTCCCTAACACACTACTCGGATGTCACCCTGAGGGCTTCCCCAGCCCAGCCAAGAACACAAGAGACTGTGGGTGCTTCCTCGCTACATGCTAAAAAGCCTTGTTCAAAGGAATTATCATCTTAAGAACATCAGCCACTTCCCAAGAGATTTGTGAGCTCTGGGCACTCATGTTTCTGCTGCAAGCATCTCACTTCCTCGCAGCCTTCTGTAGCAGAGCACCTGAGGACAGGTCTGACGTGATGGGAACCTCACACCAGCAATGAAGAGTCATGGCTGCTGGGACTATTAGGGATGCCCAGCAATTCACGGGCTTTACCATGCCCCTTTGGGTACTCTGAGCTTCCAGTCTGCATTTGCCTCAGCAGTTCTGGGCTTGGAGGAATACCCCATGCTGAAGTTTCTCCTGCAGGCATTTCATTTCATTTTCTAGTAACCTGAGCATACTGAAAGAAAACCGAGTCTATGACCAGGGTCAGAAACTCACCCCACAGGGGCAGGTTACCCACCTCTAGGTCCCTGCAGCTGAAGAACCCAGGCCAACTGAGACAGTCACCAGCTGCACTGACAGCACAGTTGTGCTCCATCACCCAGAACGGCAAAGTGCACCGTGTACCACAGAAGGCAAGGTGAACAGCTACAGCCTCACTCAAAAAAAGCCAAGTACTCGCAGCACAGGACCAGGCAAATAACTATTTTGTGTGAAAAAGGTCTGCCTAGATGACCCCAAGCTACCAAGCGCTATTGATCTCGCACAATAAATGGGAAACTAAAGCACAGGAAAGCTTCAGTAGCAATAGGCTTGCGCCAACACCCATAACCACAAATCCCAATGCGAGCACCACAGAGCAGATGAGCCTTCAGGAACATTTCCATATCATAGGCTGTTTATTCAGAAATGTAGGACACAAAATGTAGCTCTCCTGACACGTCTTTTTTTTTTAGTAAGTAAGATAAGCTGAAATAACCTCCAGTGTCTAGAGGAAGAAAAAAATTGTAATCTCTCCTGCCATTCCTCCAGGTCTCCAGAGCCCAGAAAAGGTGGGTTCAGCTTTACACAAAGCAGCAAGGAAGTGCTGCATAAAGTAGTCTTTCTCCTCATCTTTGTGGTGGAATACAGCAACAACTTAGCAGACCAAAATGGCACTGTATAGCTTCAGAGGACAGGAAGCCAGGAAGTCTTTAGCAATCTGCAATTACAAGAGAGAATGGAGGGTGGTCAGTGTCTAAATCCAGGCTGGAATTCAGCCAGAACTCAGCACTAAAGCACCATCACCTGCTGCCAAATGAGCTAAAATGCAGAACTTGAACTGCCGAAACAATGAAATCCCTTGCAGTGCATTGCCTTGGGGAAAGAACAGGTCAGGCCTTCCACAGACTCATTCTCATTTTAAAATACCACAGAAAGTAGGGTGATGGTGTGAAGGGGTTGCCTCATACACCACAGAGTACCAAGATAAACATCTGCCAGGGAGAGCTTGAGAGATCCATAAAGGGAGAGGGATTCCAGTCTTGCCAACAGCCCCAGGTTTTACTCTTCTCCTGTTCAAGAGGTTTCCTTTTCCCCCCGACTGGGAAAGCCAGGAGTGCAGGCCAGCTCCCTGCTTTCACGCAGCAAGGCAACAGAGGCATCAGATTTGCTGCTCTGGTTCTGCAAAAACTATGCACGGTGCACAGTTCGTTAGGCCATTTCTATGCCAATAGCACGTGTTGTGGAACGAGTCATCATACTGCCCGCGGCTCCCAGCTCCAAGCAGCTCTCGGCACACATAGATCAACACTAACTTCCAGACTGCACTGTGCTCCTTCCCCTCTCCTAGCTAATCACCCAGAAAAAGCTTTCTTCTCTGTTGCTTTCCCTGCTAGAGGCATCAAATACTCCTGCCAGTCTCCATCCAGCCACATCATAACTAACCACCCATGGCACCAGTCACTCCGGCTCAAGAATCATCCAGAGCAAGGAATGAGGGGAGCAGAGCAAAAGCCAGACTCATCATATCTCCCTCACGGATCCAGAGAGATGGCAAAGGAAAGACAGACTGGGTAAAAGACACCCAGTGGTGAGGACAGGAGCGCTGCACCCTCATGCTCGGCCACTGCGCAATGGCAGCCTGATGCGAGAGAGAAAATTCCTCCATCCCAGATCCCAGTTTGAGGAGCCATTGTCAGGCCAGATCAGGAATGTCAGACAGAAGGTAGATGGTACTATAAATGCAGCCTTCCAGCCATCTGTTCAGAGAGTGCTGTTAGTGAACCCACTGAAATAAAACCTCCCTAGTTCCACCCAGAACCTCCAGGCAGCAGCGTGCTCATACACACACAGGCACACACCTACGGCAAGTGGGAGGTGGTAAAGCAACACTTCACTTAAAGCCACCTGCTACAGAACTCAGCATGGCATGAGTTTGGGGTGGGGGCCGAGACGGAACAGATTCATCTGAAGTGCACACCAGGTCCCAGCTTGCCAGATCGCGTCTCTAATCCCCTCCGAGCCTTGTGACGCGGCACCAAAGTCCCCCAACCCACAGCCCACGAGGGAGAACCCAGTATTTGGCAAGATGCCTCCATGCGCTTTCAGATGTGCCTCCATCCCCACCCAGCAGAAACAGAAGATACGGAGGGACAGAAAAGCCACGCAGATTTTCCTTCTGGATTCCATCGAGACCACAATACGAAAAGAGGGTCTGCTGGGTCACAGCAAAGAGCTACCCCTGCGTGCCGCAGCAAGAGCCGGCCGGCACAAGGGGTACTAAGCAAGAGGGCAGGCAGGGTCACACACACCCCACCACCTCCCTTTCTTCTTCTCACACAATGCGTTTTACCTGACAAAGTCAGCAGCTGCTTTGCTCTTATCTTAAGAGAGTAGATGACATCCATTTCCCTGCACGCAGCCAGAAGACAGCACAGGGGACGGGCAGTGCTGGTTGCAAGACAGCTTCGCTCCTTCCTCCACTTGCTTTCCTTTTCCCTTTCACTCAACTCTTGGCCCAACCCTACACTTTCAAGCTTTATTTACAGAGGCTACCAGAAGCCTTAACTCTATGTTGTACTTAGATGTATGAAGGGTAGGAAACACTTGACAGCTGAAAGGAGACACCCGAAGCACTAGTTAAACAGTACTGAATTCCACCACAGAATAACACGTCCTCCTTTCGCAGAGCTGGAGAGACAGATGCAGAAGACACGGCCATTGAAGGCGTGCAACAAGTCAGCGCAGGGACAGAGCCCTGACCCCCCGCTCTCCTGCGTTCAGCACCAAAGCACCGCAGGGAGCAGCGCTGCAAGGCCACAGCGCAAGAGCCACGGACGGACGCGCGAGACACCGCTGCACTTCAAGACTTCCACGAACATGGCTCCTATCTGCCAATCGCTAGGCTTCTCCCACCAGCCAAATCCAAAAAGCAGCTCTGCCGTTGTTAAAATTGTTGGACAAGTAAGTGTCTTCTCAAAATAAAAAGGGTATCCATGGCAACAACTGTATTTAGGAATGGGAGGACTGACAAGAGGGTTAGAAGCCCCAGCAACAGGCTACAGCTCTGCCATTCAAACATATTTGGGTGGAAAAAAATATTATGAGCCTGTCTCAGCTTGAGCCTGCTGTTCCCAAAATGGGGGTTCCCTGAGGTTACCACTGTCATTCTCTGAAGACCCAGCTCCTCTCTCCAAGAGAGCCAAGAGATGCTGACGCACCAGAAAGGAATGTGGGCTAACTTCTGCCCTGCTGATCCTTGCATCTCCGAAACACAGGACACAGGTGGAAATCACTGTGGCTGGGCTTGTGCAACACATTAGGAGCTGTAGCTGTGCGACTGCCTTGCAAGAGAGTAAGAAAAAATGGAAACAAAACATAATAGCACTGAACCTATACACACACTAGATCAATTCCCAAGACCGATTGGGTTTTTTAAAGCACTTTTCCTTGAGACAAACAAAACACACCACACTCCGCTTTCCCACTTTACAGGTAGAAACACACAGCCCTGAGCACAGAACACATACACACAGCGTTACATTTGCACCACAACACTGCACACAAAACCACCAGAAAAGGTTTTAACCCTAAAAGGTACATAGGTTGAGTTACAGGTCTGCAGAATTCCCCAGCCATACAGCTATAGAAACAATGTCACTGGATATGTCAACAGAGGTCATAACAGATACCCCGTATTTGATTTTAGCCTGAGGAAGAGCTCTCGATTTAAACACTGTAATCCAAACCTACTTGTTAGAAGAAAAAGTGTTAAATCAATCTTTTGACCTTGAGTCACTGGAACCACAGGCAAAAAATATTTTGTCCACATAAAATTGATGCTGTGGGCACTCCAGACCCAACCCGAACTCCAGCATTACACACACAACTGCTGGCTGCCAAAGCGTGGATTCCCACCAAACCTCTCTACAGGGAGCTCAGCAAATCCCTCTAGAGACTCCAAACCTAGTGACAGGAGCTGGAAACATAGCTTTGGCAGACACAGCAGGGCTAGAATGACAGACTAGACAAAGAAGATAAGAATTCAGCAATGGAGTAACACGTATCCCCAGCCTTTCCTACTGGGACCTCTCCATGGGCCAAAGTGTCATCCTCCCACAGTTTGACATTTATGCACGGAGCACAAGTGAGGGAGAAAAGAGGAGGGGGAATAGACATACGATGCTTGCCTTCTGGCAGCTCCTGCCCGAGAAACCAAGGGCTGGTCAGCAGGCTCAGAAGAGCCAGTTCCTCCTCCTCCTCCCCCCTTTTGAGCTCTGGGCTGCAGCATCTATCAGCCCCAACCAAGCTGGCAAGACTTTTCTAGTCACAGATCAGCCTCTTGAGAAGACAGGTTTATTTCCTTGCAAAGGCAACGGGCAGTAGAGAGTACGATGACAAACTTTAGTCCAGGACCCCTTGCCTCTCTGTCCACTTTCCGGGCAGATGCTCCTGTAGCTAGAGAGCGGAGCCACATCTCAGAGCCTGCCGAACCAGGCTCCCTAAGTCCTGTTTGCACTTTCACTGCTTCACGTCGAGAATGACACAGGACTAGCCTCTACGGGCAAAGGGAACTGCAGGGAGAAGAAACGGACTAGACGTGACGCAGCTGAACTCACCACTCCAGCCCGCTCCGTTCCCCTTGCTGCTGCGAGCAGCAGTTCAGATGCAAGGCTACTCTAGCTCTAGGCAGCAAAGGGGGGACAGGAATAGGCAGCAGTAGGTGCTTAGAGCTCCTTACGCCCGAAGCTGAACCTCGCTCCACGAAGGTCGGCGCTGGGAGCGAGGGAAGGCCGGCCGGGGAGCGCGCAGCCGGGCAGGGCAGGGCACTCACCTTGGAGCTGGGCAGAGAGCGCTTCCTGCTGCTGCCTGTACTTCTGCGCCAGGGCTTCGGCGGCCCGCACCTTTTGCCGCAAGTGGCTGTACAGGAAAACTCCCGAGCCCAAACAGGCCACGGCCACCAGGCAAAACCCGGTCTGCAGCAGCCCCTTCTGCCTCCTCGAACACATGCCGGTACCCATGACGGGGCCGAAGCGAAAGGCTGCAGCGCTGCCTCGCCGGCGTCGCTAAAGCATCCGATTATTCTTGCCCGACAGCGCCTTTCCCCTGCAAATTCGCAGATCCCTCTGCACGCCGCGCTCCGAGTCTCGCCCCCCCCCCCTCCTTCCCAGCCCTGGGAGAAGCGGAGGAGGCTCCAGCCACGTTTTATTCCTGCTTGCCGGCGGGAGCGGAGCGCAGCCCGGCACCGCTGCCCGAGCGGAGCCGCCGAGGAGCCGGCGGCCGCATCCCGCAGCTGCCCAGCGGCCCGGGAGAGGGCTGGCTCGGGCGGAGGGCAGCGAGGAGGAGGAGGAGGAGGAGGAAAACTTTCGCTTCCCATGTGGTGCGGCGGCGGCGGGGGGGCGGGACGGGGGTACCGCTCGGCTCTTCCCGCCCCCCC
>VZTL01012637.1:48095-82229 GCA_013400535.1 Scopus umbretta
GGGGGGACCCGCAGAGAGCCGGGGAGCAGGGACCCGGGGTAGGGGGGAGGACCTGGGGCGGGGAGACCCGAGGTAAGGGGGACCCGCAGAGAGCCCCGGGAGGGGGGACCCGCTGCCATCGTCCACAGCCCAGCCTAGCCTAGCCTAGCCTAGCCTAGCCGACACGGGGTGAGCACCCTGCGGGGCCCAGCCCCTACCCGCATCGCCGGTGTAGGGGTGCCTGGCACCCCGCGTCCCTCCGCTGCCTGCTGACCCCGGCAGGGCTCACATCACCGTCCCCGACCCAAGCAGACTTAAGGCACCGACCTCTCCCACGTGTTTTGTTTTCTCCTCCCTTTCCTAAAGGAGCTGGCAAGCGCAGGGCCTCTGCTGCTGGCAGCTGTTGCTGACGGGGGGGGCAGATGAGGGACACCGGCGTTGATGAACAAGGAGGACATCTTCAAATGATTTCTTTAAAAGCTTCAGGTTTTGAAGAGCAGTGGTTTCTTCTTGGGAAAACGTGAGCTGATAAAGGCATGAGGACAGGTCAAAGTTGAGTTAGGCTTTTTCAAGGCGTTCTAGGCAGCTTAGCCTCTCCTAAGCAGCTGCCTTTAGTCTGGGCCCTTCTCTTCTGGCAGAGCCCAACTTGTTCTGTCCAGGTATGTGATGCACAGCTGTGTTGTTAGTAGACAACAGACAGGAACAGGAGAGAACGGGCCTGCTTCCCTATCCCTGGAAGCATTCAAGGTCAGGTTGGATGGGGCTATGGGCAACCTGATCTCCTTGAAGATGTCCCTGCTCGCTGCAGGGAGGTTGGACTGGATGACTTTTAAAGGTCCCTTCCAACCCAAACCATTCTATGATTCTATACGTCATGGGACAGACCAAGCTTTCTGCAGCCTTGCCGGTGTTCTGAGCTTAGACCTACTATTTGAGACCCCCCCAAGTTGGTAGTGAATCTTGCCTGCACCAACAGCCTGACTGTCAGGTTGGCTTATCTCTTATCTGAGCTCACAAGAATACTTCTTCCGGAATTCTGCCAAGTTCCATATTTCAGGCATCTAGGGAATAAGCAACAATCATAACAATTAATTCTTCAGCAGCAATTTCCCTCCAAGAACCATGCATGGTTTTATAAACGTTAATCGAATGAGCTTTACGGTACTTCTGGGAAATAGCTGAATGGCATTCATGTCTCCCTAATTTGCAGATGGGAAAACTGAGGCACAGCATTCCTGCAAGGTTATGATTTATCCAAAGTAACTAAAGTGGTTTTTTTTCAAGCATTTTAAGTGGATTTGGTATGTTGTTTGAGGTGTCTGCCAGAACAAGGGTGAGACTCAGCCTACTGGAAATCGGGTGATTTGGCTAACAGTCCTGGCTCTGAGTACAGCTTCCAGAAAACACTATATATTTTCCTTAACGAATTAACTGATTATTCCAGACTTACTGCTTAGCTCTTTCTGAAAACCAGAATAGCATTAATGTGATGCTCCATGCAGCCTATGTCTGCCATGGATCATTTGCATGGAGGACCAGGGATGATCTTGCTGCTGATTCACGTATCCTCAGTTCAAGAGAAGCTCCACCTACACTACATAGACACTATGCATCAGACAGCCTTACTGTCCAGCTGTTTCTTTACATAAATGTCCTGGGGGGTTGCTGAATGCTTCAGCATCTCTTCAGGCTCTGTGTCAGGAGCTGGAATGTCTTTTGTCTGCATCTTGAGGACTGAGGAGGCAGCCTGTGGGATGAGGGATTTGAGTCTCAGTTTTGCCCCTATTCAGCACATTCTTTTTTTTTTTTTTTCTCCTGCTCTTATTAATTACTTCCTCATGTGATGGTTCCTGCCTGAGAAACACTGGGAATTTCTGAGGTTTTGACGGAGAGGACTCTGGGAAGGGTTAAAATCCTGAATTAGGAATGTCTATCTAAAGGAGATTTCATTGACAAAGTTTCTGGAATCTAGCACTTTACCCTTCTACACTGTAATAAACTCAGTTATAGATTTAGCTCCATATTTCTGCACCAGGTCTAGGGCCAGGTGAATAGTACAGCCCCAGCAAAGAGCCAAAGGGTTTGCTCCTTGCTCGTGCTTTGCCAGTATTTATGTTATGTGGCCTGCTAGCCCAGTAAACTGAGAGCTGATCCCACTTCCCCTGTAGTCAGTGATAAAATCCTCAACTTCGGTCCTGTTTTTCCACATCAAAAAAATATAAGGGCCCACGGCTTTAGCTACTCTATGTTTTCCAGTTTTCAGGAAAAGCTAAACAATGGCAGGGCCCCAAAGAGATCAGGGTGTCTCAGTAAAGCACTCATAATAAACAGCCAAAATCAAAGACAGCTTGTTCACAAAGATGGGAAAATAACAGCAATGAGATTGGACTTCCTCATTCTAGGGAACATTCCCCCATAACTGAAGTCTGTTTGAAGACCCATAGCACAAACCCCTGTGTCCTGGTTTCAGCTGGGATAGAGTTAATTTTCTTCCTAGTGGCTGGCACAGCGCTGTGGTTTGGATTTAGCAAGAGAATAATCTGGTAGCACAGGGATGGTTTAGCTGTTGCTGAGCAGTGCTGACACCAGTCAAGGCCTTTCCAGCTCCCCACGCTCTGCCGGGTGCACGAGGAGCCGGGAGGGGGCACAGCCAGGCCAGCTGCCCCAGCCTGCCCCCAGGGCTATCCCATACCATACGGCGTCACGCGCAGTATAGAAACTGGGGGGAGTTGGCCAGGGGCAGCGATCGCTGCTCGGGGACGGGCTGGGGAGCAATTGCATTGTGCGTCACTGCTTTTGTATATTCTATTATTATAATTATTATTTTCTCTTCCTCTGCTGTCCTACTAAACTGCCTTTATCTCAACCCACGGGTTTTAGTTTTGTTTTTTTGTTATTCTGTCCCCATCCCACCGGGGGAGGGTGAGCGAGCGGCTGGGTGGCGCTTAGTTGCCGACTGGGGTTAAACCACGACACCCTGTCTTCAGCGGGCTCATTTTTATTGTGCCTAATTTGTATTTAATATTTTAGCCTTACTAGATCTTTATGCTCATCTGACTGGGATAGATCAAAAGTTCTCTTTGCCAAAGATTTCCATGCACCAGATGAAAAGGGGACATCTCGACGATTTCGCAAGGCCTAGTTTGGATATTTACCTGCTATTCACTTTTGCACTTTTCTCTTTTAACCATGCATTTTTTCGGAAACAGGGTTGTCACATCAGCCAGCTCAGAGGGTACTTCCTTGAGCAAATTACTACAACAACCCACATCTCTAAAGGTCTACAGCCACTAGGCATGAGTATTTTCAGGAAGACGCAGAGGAGGAGAAAAGCACCCCGAGCTAAACAAATTGACCATAGGTGACAGCTCTCTTCAAATCCAACTCAAAACGCTCTGTGCCTCAGGGATTATCTGATCATCTCCCTTTGCCTCCTCTAATCCAATGGGTGATCACATCTGATGACAGCTTTAAAATAATAATCTGAACAAAACAAGCGATTCCCATGGGAAAGCTCAGACTGTATGTACTTGTAAAGAAAATGCCACTTTTTCCCCCTGTAGAGCAAGCCACGAGTATTAACCATCTGCGCAAATATTGCAGTCCTGGAAAGCTCCATCCTTTTAATCAGAGCTTTGGATTTCATAGCAGGCATTTAATCGGCTGTGGGAGTGTTTTCAGCCAGGTTATGTAAATGCTGTCAAGAAACCAAGTGTCTGAAAAAGACGCCTGTAAGGAATGTGCTAGCAGGAGACAGAGGGGAGGCTTTGCTGGTTAGGGGTTGCAGTTTCACATTTTTTAAAAAACCTACTTGTCAGATTGGCAACATCCACAACCCGTTGAAATTGGCTAAGCAGGACACTGTAGCCCTACAGCCTGTGTTGCAAGTGCCTTCCAGGGAGACCCGCTCTAGGAATCTAGTCCATAAATGTTGGAGGGTATAGGCTGAGCAGGAGAGGAGCTTGAGGCAGGAGCCTAGTGTATGAGAAATGACAGGCACAAATGTTTAAAAAATAGTTTTCTCAAGTGGGCATCTGTGCATGCATGTGCATGAATTTACAGGGTCAGAAGTGTCTGCATGTCATGCACCTCCTGGAGGTGCCTGCACTACCACACACAGAAATTCCCAATTAATTTCTTGCAGGAGTGAAAGTGCCCTAAATGAAACAGGTCCTAGGGGCAGCTCTCATCTCAGTCTCTCCAAGGTTAAGGGGTAGGAAAGCTGAACCATTCCTTCCTTCGCATAACAAGAAGTGACAGCTTCTAATTAGCATCCATTAGAGGGTGCCCCAGGGAACCGATGGAACCATTTTTCAGAATGCATTGTGGAAATTATTTTTTGTCTTAGAACGGCATGTTGGCTCAGCTATCTCGGTTATCTTCCTCAAGCCTATGTATGTACATTGAGTCATCTCACTGCTGTGCCATGCCTAAAAGGAAGGATATGAGATCTCATGAAACCTTGGTGTGCTCACAGCCCTGTCAGACCTTAGGGACAAGCGCTGAACAAACTGTGGTCATGGCCATAACAGAAGAGGGTGTGAATGGGGGAACATAATGAGCATAAACTCTGACCTACCTTGAGGTACAACGTTCTAGGGTCAAACTCATCATCTGGAAGAGTATTCCATAGAAACTGGAGCTCAAGGAGATCTAGGCTTACATCTGCAACTACTAGAAGATGTGTCAACACAGCCAGCAGGCTGACACCAGTAGAAAGCCACTGCCCATCTATAAAGACCACTGGTAACTTCAAGTTCACAGAATGTATTTTAAGTACAGGGCAATCAAGGTACAGAGCAGATAAGCTACCTCCCTGAGGCCCTGAAGAATCATACCTTAGCCCAGTTTAGTGTACAGCAGTGTTCCCAGTCCTTCAGTAAGAGCACGGCTGTCCCGTAGAAAGGCCAGAGAAGCATTGGGCACCAACACTGTCAAAGATGCTCCAAAACGCATGCAGGGAGCACAGGTGATTTTGAACACACCTTATTGAAATCCACTCTGATGATTTTGACTTTAGTACAGGATCCAGGCTGGAATGAACCTGCAGCCAAGATCAAAAAAACGATGACACATATGCAAGACTAACCGTATTTGATAACGGCAGGCACCCCTCAAGAACTTCATGCAAGACCACTCCAAGACAACCCAGATTCAGCTATTCCTTTTGAGAAGCACCCATCCAAATTCCAGCAGACAGTGGTTGATGGCTGAATATTTTGGCAAGTTACTTGGTACTTTCCTTAAAACATCAGATCCCAGGGTCAAAGCATTATGAGAGAAACTCATTATTCTTTCAAAAAATAATCTATATTCCAAGCACTTATAGTGACAAAAAAGCTCCACAATGTGAAGTGTTGTATCTTAATTCCTCTGGAAAAAGAAAGCATATTTACCTTTTAATTCCACCTCATCTTTCACAGTTTGGACTGGTAATCTTCCTGCAAAGAGGATACCTTGCCTTGAGTGAGAAGAAGCTGTTCTGAACCAGTCTGTCATTCGGGTTCCTTTTTAATCAAAAGCAATGAGATTTGGTTTCAAATGGACAAAACAAAACAAGAAGGGGCAAAGAGCACGTTCCTCATAGAAAATGCATCGCAGTACAATTAGAGCCCTGTGACTCCATCGCCCGTTTGTTTTCAGTGTCAGCAGCAGGCGTGAAGCCGTTTAAAAGGAAGCTGGTGCCCTTTAAACACGCACGAAGTCTCTACTGTCGCACCAAGGTACAGACATTTTTATCAGAGCCAGGGAACATTGCAACTCCCAAAGGTAATAAAAATGCAGTTTGCAGGAAAACAATAGCAAACCAGCAAAGTGGTGTTTGGTTTGTTTAGGTGCCGCTAAACTTGCTGCCACTGCCTTTCTCAGTGGGGTTCCAGCATCAGCCCCCCCTTTCCCCCTATAGGACAAAGACACCTAGTATTCCTAAACTCTCCCAGGGCTGCTGTGTCTGGCCCAAGCCTCCACAGCTTCACGCCTTTGAGACTCAGCTGAGGGTGTAACTAGCCTGTCCCCCAGGGCTTGTGAGCCTCCACTCATGAACTGAAGGACCTGGGGATTCTGGCTCCGTGCTCTGCTCAGCCCCGGAGCATCAGGCGGCCACGTCCCTGGTGATACAGGCTCCTCTTCTTTCACTGTATTCTTTTGTCTCTGTATCAGGTTACAAGCAGAGATGCCAGGAGAAGTCTTTGCACATGGCTAACGTGGATAAAGCCTTAACTGTCCATTCTGAAGAAGCATTAGTGGAAAAAGATGGTTGAACTGGAGTAAGGCCAGTGAGCCAGCGAGCGAAGCGGGAGAAGAGCTTGGCGGGACTAATCACAGCCTGCTGGGCTCAGCCACAGATACGAGCCTTCCTCATCTTAAGAGTGAAGGAATTTGTCGCCAGGATTTCAATTTCCTTCTATTCCACAAGGGCTCTGTTCTAGCTAGGGAGAAATAGTGCCCTATAGAGAGAGAATACTGGCACTAGCACCACATTTTTTATTCCTACACGACCACTGAGTTTTATGAAGTCCAGTGTTAACAACTGATGAATAGCATCTGTAAAGCAGAGTTTCAGTCTCACTGTGGTCATATTCACGTGCTGTAACATGGCCCGGTGAAGGACACTAGATATTAGTGTGCCCAAGATAGCACCGCATTTTGCAATTCTTTACAGCACCTTTGTGATGCTGGGCTTTATTTCTTCCTTTTCTTAAAGTAACCCAGTGAGGCACTATTCCACAAACTACAACACAACATTGCTCCCTGGACTTACCTTGTAGTATATATTGCAGAAACTCTGTGTCAGCCACACCATTCTGGCATGTGCAATAGTTTCTCACACCGTCGGGAGGCAGAATTCTGTAGGTACAGACATTTTCTTTTCTGTGTGTGATGTGCCATTTGTCACTGTATTCTTGCGGGGAGGTTGCTAGAAAAAATAGAGAGGACTTTTAAATTGTATTTCCATATGACCAGTTCGGCTTAGCCAAGACTGGAGCCTAATGAGGCAGTCCACTTCTCAGATAAACAGGTAACGGTGAGAGGAGAAGCCAGCAGCATGGAGCTAAGACAGCGCACTCAGCAGCAGATCTACACGTAGACCTCCAGTTACTCCTCCAGGACTTTCCACTGCATCACGCAGCATCTTGGGACGACAGAGATGTGAGTTCTACTTCATGACGTCAGCCTGGTGTTTTTCCAGGGGAAGCTTCATGCCTGCACAAGCATTCTCTTGGAATCACCCAGCCTCAACAATTGGACACAGGGCTTTTTCGTTTTACTTTAGGTTTGTTTTTATGCTATCCAGATGTCCATGATACATTTTGAGCATCAAGCTGGAAAGATCGCTTATGAGCAACTTAAGCTGGCGTCCCTGCATGTTGGAAGTCATCCAGAGCAATTTCAACCTCTTTTTAATACCCTGATAAGCCAAGAGTTTCAGTCACCACTGCTTTGCTGTTGTCTCTTAACTGTGGCCATCAGCAGATAGGATATGCATTTAGGGTGAGATTTTCTAAATTGCTTAATCATTGTTGATTTAAAATAGAATGGACTTTGCTGAATCATGTATTTGTTTTTTTCAAATTTCATTCAGTGTCCCGCTTTTCCTGCACAGAGATAATGGGAACATAGTCTAAATATTTTTGCCAGAGGGAAGCTTTGTTGATTCTGAGGTTCACATCGATTTACAGAGCAGTGACAAGAGGATCTCATCTACCACTCAGACTGACTCTCTGGGCATCCTTCTAAGGTGGTTGTCTTCAGCAGCCTCCTTCCAGGAGGCTCCTCCTTCCAATACCTCTCCAGCTGGCATGGAATGGATATGCTTAATAGTAAGAATTCAAGAGGGAGAACAACATGGAGCTATAAAAACGGAAATCAGCTCCTGTTCTATATTAACCTGTCAAAAATTCTCTCCATGGCCAACTATCAAGTTGACACTAAGCTAATTACAGAAAGGCCTCTAAATACAAAAAGTTATTACCTGCCTGTATTTCCAGCTCTGCATGTCTGACCAACCCAGAAGTCTTAAGGTACCATTGCTCATTTGCCTCCCTGCACACATACCAGAGGCTGTATTTGGAGATAAAATCTGCAGAAGTGCCTGTTACTCTCATAGATCCTCTGGCTGTACACACAAACAGCCAATTTGGCATGCAGGCACTCAGCTTTTGCACAAAAATGCATGTTCTAGCCAGCACTGCCTGCAAACTCGACCTTAAGGAGCCATTATAGCCGCATAAACTCTGTTTCTTACATAACACTAAATAACAAGCCTCGTGGAAAGTGACTTTCCTGTTCCTGTTTATATGATTTAGACAAGAAAAATGCCCCTTTAGGGCAAACTAATTCAAGCCCCTCTTCTCCAGATGATGAGGGACTGTTGATGGTTAGTACTCTGCCTGTTAGACTTAGTTCCACAGTGCACTGTCAAATACCCTGAGGAACACAGCACAGGACAATTATGCCGATACTCAAGCTTTTTATCTCTGCAACTCTGCCAGTTATTCCCCTCTTTCCCTGCTCCTTGTTTATTTGCCCGCTCTTCAGTTACCATTGGCCTGTCCTCCCTACTTCCAATTCAGCACGAAGGTACACCGCAATATCTCCCACTCTTTGTTGCGGTTTGCTCCCACCAGACCTCATATCTGGCATACGGATAGGAAAGAGTGATACCTGTAAGTGAGTGGCAACCCACCAAATCTCCTTCCCGAGCACCAGCTGCCCCACAAGGACAGTCAGGAGTGGAGCATGGACTCTTCTGGTAGGAGAAAGAGGGAAGTGGCAAATGTTCAGCATTACAATGCCTCCTTCCTCAACAGCCCAGAAAACTCCGACGGTCCTATAGCAAAGAGGTAGTGTCCCTTCTGGTGAACCTCCCAGTGTCTCCACTGGCACCAGGGTTTCAAGACCCGGGTTTTCCGCCGCTGCATGAGCCAATGTTTCCGAAGATCTCTAGACTGGACTCGCAAGGGGCTCCCAGCCTTCGTTAAGGAGCGGAAGGGTGGGGGTGCATTGTGAGTGCATACTTTTAAAAATTAACATAGTTTTGAGAAAGGATCCGGCAACATTTCCAGCAAAAGATCTATTTCATAAAAAGGTTGTGTATACAGCATACTAAGCACAGCCAGAGAGGCACAGGGACCTAATTCCCCCTTAGTGCAGGGAGGTACAATGCCAAACATTCATTTACAGCCACACAGAACTTGACCTCAGGTGCATGAATAAGTTGCTTAAAGAACTGCAGCAGCAGAAAAAAAGGAAGATTAGTTTCCTTGTCTACTCTGTGGCTAGGACCAGATTCATCACTGGTGTAATCTCACTGATTTCACTGCAGCCACACTTGGGATCACTTTGAGATTTTGAAGGCTACATTAATGCAGCAGGATGCTGCACTCATAGGCTTTCCCAAGCATTAGCATTCTATTGTGGTAGAAATTTGTCCCATAATACAGTGCTGAGAATTTTAAAATAATAAAGAAGCACAGATGCCTGCTGTCACCACTGCTAGCTAATTACAGCAGCATAGACAGACTTCCCTTACAGAATTCCATATGCTGTATTCATCCAGCACAATAAATAAACCATATTAAAAAGAGAAGGCTGAGAAGACATTCCTGATTTTGAAATCCTCTAACCTTAAAGTTAGAAATAGATGAAATAATTGAATGGCAATTTGCCTTTTGTTGTTTGTTTTTTTTTCATACAGCTTTTCATTGTGCCTCTAGGTGTGCTTCTGCAGAAGTGTGTGGGAAAGAGGGCAGGGGAAGAACCCACTATTCGGCAATTCTTTAAGCGTTTCCCTATTAGACTCCTCCACTCAACCCTGGGCTTTAGCCACAGCCATCCCAGAACTCCACCAGTCTTCCCCCGGCACTACTTGGACACTTAGCAAAGGCCAGAAGACCAGATGAAACAGATTGATCAAGTCTTCCTTATTTTTCAGTGACGCTCAGCATCGGAGGGAGCATGTCTTACATATTGCCTAGAGCAGCCACGGTAGGGAGAGGGGGCTTCAGACAGACTTCAGACAGCAGAACTGCTGGCACAGACAGTTAGTACTTGCAGATAAAGAATCAGTCCTAAAGAGCAGGGACTGGCCACTGTGGAGGGTGAGCATCCAGAGCCCAGGTCACGGAAAATTAGTATCACTGCACTACAGAATCCACAGCTGCCAAGGGCTCTGGAGAACCCCCAGACCTCATCTAGAAAGGGCTGTGGAGTGTCCAAGAAGGCAGCACTGGTGCCCAAACACTTGCACATGACTTCTGCAGGGCCAGCTTCAGGTCATGTGTCTCCAAACGGCATCACTGCGACACAGCTGGCAGACAGGTTTTTGTTTGCTAGCCAGAAGCTGGAGCACTCTTGAGACTAACTACAGCTGTTTCCATGAAAGCAATGAGGCCACCCAGCCTGTATCCTCTCCAGCGGAGCGCAGTTAGAGGAATTTTGCAATGAGGGCACCACAGGGGCTGATATTGACCCCTCACACAGGGAGATGTCTCTGGTCTCTCACCTGCCTGGTACAACTACTCTTAATTATGCTTGGTACATAGCACCTTTTTTAGGGAAGTGGGAAATTAGTCCCCAGTTATCGAGCAAGCCTATTTTGCTGCTGCTCGAACTGGTCAGGCAATACCACCGATGTTAACTCCAAAGCTGCCAAGACAACATTGCTGCTTGAACATGGGGAGTGGGGAGGACATGCTTTGTCAAGATGTGATCATTCTGGTGGCTGACTTACTCAGCAGTTCGCAAAGAGTCACCTCCCCTCTTTTCATGCTCTTCTCTTTTTTTCCCCACACTGAGCTTCTTCGGGTACCAAGTCTGCTCAGTACCTGCTGCAGTAAGGCCTCCGTGTTATTTCAGGTTCAAGAAGTAATGCTCCATTAGTTTCCAAATAAAGAACAAGTGCAGATAACAGCATGAGACCTGCTGTAGTTTTGGGGATTAGTCTGCCCTGGCCCTCCACTATACTAAATCCTGCTAAAGCCTCCTATAATAAACCATGCAAGGATTAATAAGTGCCTCCACCACCCAATGAATCATGACTATATGAGCCAATTGTTGCAAACAGTAAGACTCTTGACTCGTGCACTACACATGGGATGGAATTGCTTGGCCTCAGTTTCTAGCCAGCACCGTCATTCACAGGCCCTTTACAGGGTGCTTTGGCATCAAGTCCCCACATGTGATTCCTAAAGCTCAACCAACACCACGCTGTGCAGTGCCATGTATCTCTCTGCTGATCACAGCCCTGGCTGCTCAGAAAAAAAATTAAAAGTAAATGGTTGCTAATATTTTCCTGATCCATTAGCTATTTGAGTCACACAAGACAGTAAAGTACTTGTTCAAATGCTGCCTGTGCAAATAGTCATTGCATTAAAATGTGTGTCTCTGTCATAGCTGAGAATTGAAATAAGGCTAGACTACATTGAAGGAGAAAAGAAGGAAAAAAGGAAAGAATTTGTATGTGTGATAACACCATCAAACAAGAGACGTTCAGCTGGTGCAAGACATACCAGATCAGCTGGCTTACTTCTTTGAAGGAGTGACACTGGAGGAATATCAAGTCTGGGGCCCTATGCAACAGCACACGAGCGCAGCTGGGCTTCTCAGATACCCATGGTCAGAAGAAACAGAGCGTGCAGCCCAGAACGAGATGCGCAGTACCTCCGCAAGTCCCCCTCTCCTACCAGGATCTCTGTAGGACCAAGGGGTCAGTCTGTCAGGAGACAGATTCATCACTCAAGGGGATCCCAGACCTAGAAATGCAGACTGTGCTTGGATTGGCAAGGGTTGGGAAGGTTTCAGTTCACAGCTGGGAGATATGTAGCCATTCAGCTGTAGTAATTTTATGAATCTGTGAGTAGCCAAACAACTAGCTGAAATAGGCTGCAAACTTAGAAGCAAAACCAGATTAAACTAAAGCAGTGAAGCAGGCTGAGCAACTTCCAAGACAGCAAGTAGTAGCGGGATCTCTGCTCCCCTTAGTGGATGCAAAGACCTCAAATGAGAAGTAACTAGTAACGAGATCCTAGCCTGAATCCATCTTTCAGTATTTTTCATTAGATGGGAATGGATGGAGGCGACCTGGGTAAAAATTCCTTTCCCCAAAATAGCTAATCATCCACACAGCAAGGCTGGATGTGTACAAGCCAACCTCAGCACTTGTACTAGGCTGCTATTCTACCACGTCAAACTCAGTTTTCCTTATACACACCTGTGACTAACTGGTCCCTGCTCTTTGTCCACTGGCCATTAACACCGCCGTCAGGACACAAATGCAGGAAGACTACAGTCTGGCACGGCTCAGTGCTGCTATTTTCTGCAGCTTCCAAGGACAGTGCGCTTTCTCATTTCTGCCATGCACTCCCTTTATGAACCCATATGGTAACGGGTCTCAGGATTACATTACAAAAATGTTGAGAATTTATCTGACCATGACTACAATAAGCTACACATGTTTATCCAGGATTTCTGGAGGGCTACGCAGCGTTCTGGCTTGTTTACTGACGCTGCTGGTACATTTCCAGTGGGAGCGCAGTGATCCGGCGCACCACTGCTTACAGTCATTCATAGCGGTGTAGCGGAGTCAGATCCCGATGCAAAGTTGGTGCAGGGAAGTGTATTTTACCGATGAAACTGAGACAGAGGCTGCTTCTTGTAGCACTCCAGGGAACTGGATGAAATTCAGAAGCAGAGAACAGAGCTTCTCTGGACACCGCTGGCAGCACGCTTGCACAGCTGCAGCCCCCAGGCTGACACCATTACATTCATTTGCCATTGGCCTTACTGATGGCAGGCTTCATTCAGCATATGCTTTGCAGAAATTTGTTAGCAAGTGTTTTAAAGTTCCCCTTGAGATTTCAAATTGATGTATGAAGATCCAAGCAGTCTCTAGTATTTTTTGTCACACTGACTGGCCTGCAAAACACAAGATGGCAAAGGGCTGTCAGCTAAGTGACTCAGTAGACTGTGCAAACACACATAAGACGGCTCAGAGGAAAAACTCCGCTGAATTCAACAGTTATCAGATTTACACCACTGTAGGTTACACAAAGCTGGACCCACGCTTTGCCTATTATTTATCAGTTACCTTATTTGCTTTTATGTTTATGGATACAGATGGTGTCCCCAGACAGACACAGGCCTTTTAACATACACATCTGTTATATAATTGTCATAGCAGCTTTGCCACAACTCCTGGCTTATTTTAAATATCCTGTTGTTTAGACCAGCTCCTGAAAGGCCAATGGCTCAAGACATCAGGAAACAGTTCAGTTGTTGGGCTCCGAAGGATTCAAACCCTAAGGTTTCCATTAACTTGGAGTCATATTTTTTTCCAGTGAGAAACGTGGATTAAAAAATCAGAATAGTTGTTTTTCAGTGCTAAAAATTGTTGGAAAGGAATAAAGAGGAATTCCCTTGGGTTTGGATTCTATTAGGCTGCGGTTCCATTTGTTTCAGAGCAGAGACCTAGATGTGGAACTGAACTTTCTCAAAGTTAATTCCCAAAGCTGGGTATTGGATGTAGGTCACTTTCTGGCTTGTTCTGAGACTCAGCTGAGCTAGAAATACCGTTCGGTTTTCTCTAAAAAGTGGAAGCCGTGCATATCCTTTCTGTTCTATCCAGGTCATTGCCTCTGAAGGCAGTGCCACAAGGTGTAATCGTAACATCAGTGCACATTTGCAGTGTGTGAGCCAGGGAAAGCTGCTATTTCCAGGATTTGCTTTTAAGGAGAGAATTCTCTGAACCGGTCTTTCCACGTACAAATTCCTGTATTAAGCATGCAAAATAGGCACTGCAAGACATAGTTGTTGGGGAAAGTGGCCTTCTATATATGACCTGAAGACATGTTTTGGACAACCTGTTTTCCCCTCAGCAGCCACTATTTTTTTTTCCATGTACTTTTCAATCACCTTCAAAGAACATCACTAGATTTCTGCTGCTGGTGTTGCTGTCACACAGGCATCTCCCTTCATGGCCCAAGGCTCACATGTGCCATGTCAGTAAGCTGCAAAACGTAGAGGAGACTTCATTTGTGAAAAAAGGCTGGTGAATAGGGTTAAATCCACACAGCTTGGCTGACCCTGAAGGGCCCTTCCATGTTTGATAGAGAAGGTGCCTAGAGCAGAAGCCTACAGAAATAGTCCGGGAATATTTCTGTGTTACAGCGGCATCCAGTGGGCAAAGAAAGACCCCTAGTAATTTATTTGGAAAACCAGGATAGGGCCATGTAAGAGCAGAGGTTTCTCTCCCATATCCAGAGCTGTGCAACTCCAGCCCACTGCAGTAAGCATTATATTGTCCTCACTGAGCACCAGACCGAGATGAACTCCAGTTTACTAGAAGCCAGAGGAGGCATGTTGTAGAAAGGTAGGATCAAAGAATCATAGCAACACAGGATCAGAAGAGGCCCTCCAAACCATGCCCTGGACCAAACAGTATCAGTTCTACCCCGTCATTTCAGCAGTGTTTGCCCAACCAGTTCCTAATGCCTGTTCAGGTAGAGATTTCATAGCCCCTTGCCAATCTTCTGCAGCATTTCATTAGCTTTAGAAAGTTTTCCCTAACATCCATCCTGAGTTTTCATTGCTGCGTTTTGACCCATTACTTCTTGGCTTACCCCCTAAGCACACAAACCAGGTTATTTCTAACTTCTCAGTGTCAGCCTTGTGTGTGAGGACAGTTACCTTGTTCTCGCGAGTCCTTCCTTCTCTTATACAGCAGTTCCTATGTTTGTCTTGCAGTTGTAAACCTCAAAAGGAAAACTTACGTCCTGCAGACTGCCTCTGGGTTATGCATGGCAGGCTGGCTCATTTCTTTTCACAAATGTTGCCCCACTAGAACAGATTCATTGGAGCTCGCAAGTTTTTACACACCAGAGAGGTTTGCCATTTGCAGTATCTTTGGTGTTAAGCACAACCAAAACACCACCTCTCCAAAGTGGTTATATACAAACAAAGGCAAAATCTCATCAAAATAATCACAATAAAGTTTTTATCTTGGCCACGGACTAAGCTGCTGATGCTGTATAACTTCATGTTTGCCTAAGAAGGTAACTTCACAGACAGTCTAACACAGTTTTCCCATTTTGGTTTTTTTTTTTTTTTAAAAGAGAGATTAGCTGGAAAAGAAAGCCTGATGTAACTTACAGTCTCGGCATGCAAGTTCACATGTTTACAACAAGCACTGGCAAAAGTAAAGCCTAAGATATCTTGATATTTATCCAGTGAGCACAAAAGAAGCTACTCGAAATGTGAATGGGTCTTTTCAGACAATTGATGTTGGCTGTACTCACTTGTCTCCATTATATTTCTATGTTTATACTGAGATATAAATCTGTTTCTACTAACATATAAATCTCTGGTAAAATGCAAGCTGAGGGAGAGAGGATCAGTGCGTGCTCAGATCCATTGACCACGGTCCCAAGTACTTAGCAGTACTCATTCTCCATCTTCTGGCCAAAGGATAAAATGCACTGCAGTTCTGGTCAGCACCAAGTCAGATTCAATTCACTCATTTCCACATTGACATTTTCACAGTCACCCCAACGTGTGTGTTTAAGTGTTCTGGCCAACACACTTTTACGCAACACAGAGAGCAAGGGACACCGAGTCCTCCTACGTGGCTTTTATCAAATGGCAATGACAAGCTTGTTTTTGGACAAGCTGGGTATTGGTCAGCAGGTGGTAAATGGTTGCATCACTTGTTTTTCCTGGGTTTTGTTTCTCTTTCTCTCGTTGTTCTCCTTTTCATTACTACTATTATTATTATTATAATATTTTATTTCCATTATTAAACTGTTCTTATCTCAACCCATGAGTTTTCTTACTTGTGCTCTTCCGATTCTCTCCCCCATCCCACCGGGGGTGGCTGGGGAGGGTGAGCGAGTGGCTGTGTGGTGTTTGGTTGCTGGCTGGGGCTGCACCACCACAACCCCGCAGGTGTAACAGTTATGGTAACTGCTACTACGCTGTGACACTCTTTGTCTCAGAATTTTGCTCTCTTCAGTCTTCATAAGCCCTAGGCAACTCTGCTGCCTGGTGGCTTTGCTTCCTCCTTTTGAGTTTTAGGATTCTAGATAGTATTCCCGGTGGGCTAATGGGAAAAGGAATGGCACATGTGATTTTTTTTATGACCTGGCTGCCATATTCCTGTTGTGAGTGCAGGGTCTTGTGCTGGCAAGTTCTGTGCTGCGGTCTTATCACACTGCAGGTCTCCTGGGTTTGGCACAAACATATTGCTCAATACTACTGCTGTGAAGGCTGCTCTTCGCTATCAATGCAGGCCGCTCTTCTAGCCCTTGTTCTGCTATCCCAGCCTACATTAGCAAAGACTAAATGTAAACCAAAATTCCAATCCGTTAGCTTCAACACAGCCATACTTGACATGCCACCGAGCAACAGACCGGGACAGGCAAGCTTCAACAGTGTTTGCAAGGTGTCTCTGACCTCCGCAGGGGTAAAGTCAGCAGAGTGTGTCCTACCCGAGACACAAGAGATCCACATGAACAGCGTCACCAGTATCGCCAGCAGAGAGACGACACAAACTCGTAAGTTGCTCTTGCCTCTTTGAAAAGAAAGGCATTATAAAAGTAGCAATACCTTCTGCTGTTAGATTCACACATTCCGATTCACGCATGGTGGCGCTTAAGCCACCAATGATCCTATGCAGGCAGTATCTGAGCTGTGATCTTGCCAAAAAGACATCCCTGGCAGAAGGCTGTCCGACAGACAGCTGGTAGAGGCTTTCAGAGCCTGAATCCCCAAATCTCCCTTACAGTTGACTAAATTGTCCTAAAATCACCCCAAAAATCGAACACTCAAATGTTTATAAAAAAGAGCATCCTGGCGCGGATCCTGCATCCTTTCACCAACAGCCATTCCTGCGGTTTCCATGGCCATTTTTCCGGCACAGAGAAAAGAGGAAACGATCCCAAATATTTCATGGAATCGTTAAGGTTGGAAAAGCCCTCAGATCATCTAGCCCAGCCGTCAGCCCAACACCGCCATGCCCACTAAACCACGTCCCGCAGTGCCACATCCACACGGTTTTTGAGCCCCTCCAGGGATGGGGACTCCACCCCCTCCCTGGGCAGCCTGTGCCAACGCTTCCCCTCTCTTTCAGGGAAGACATTTTTCCTAATATCCAACCTAAACCTCCCCTGACGCAACTGGAGGCCACCCCTTCTTGTCCTCAAGACGACCACAAAGGCGCCAGGCGGAGCAGGACCACCCAGCACAGACCGCACAGGGCCCGGGCCGGACCCGCCNGGCGGGCCCGCGGCCGGGGGGATCCCGCCTGTGCCGCCGCGGTGGCGGGGGCCGGTGCTGGCCTCGCGTGTCGTACGGCGGAGGCCCCGAGCGGGAAGGGAGCCGCTGGCCGCGGCGATGGAGCCCACCTGAGCGGCTGCTGGGGGTTTCTCCTCTCTCCCTAGGCCGCTCCGGTCGGTCTGCTGCTCAGGCTCTTGCGGCGAGGATGACGGATGGAAGGAAGCAAACGCAGCCCTTGGCTGAGGACAGCGGCTTGCTGAAGGGCTGTCTGAATTTTGTTCTCTCTCGGCTCTGTCAGGTACGTGCCTGGTTTTTCCCCTTTTTCTTCCGTGAGCTAAGCTGGGAACAGGTCCGCTCTAAGCGGCCAGTTTTCTTTCTGCCACATTTAGCCAGGGTTGAGTCCATAGTGCGGTGCGCCTGCTTGCTCCTGCTCCATTTTTATTTTTTGTCTACTGGTTGGTGAGTGCTGGCTGCCCTGGAGGATGTAAGCATGCATCCTGTTTTCCTGTTCTGAAACAGGTATTGCAGGTAAGTCCTCACTTGCTAAGGTGAGAGCTGAGCAGTGAAACATTGGCAGGGATGACTACTGGGCAATTTGTATCGCTGGAGCATGGGCCGTATGCTGAATATAACTCAGAACTGAAGCACATGTGGCTCTTTCTCTTCTGTGTTTCTATATTTGCAACCTTCCTGAACTGAGAAAGAGTCATGAAAACAAGGGCCAAACTTAAACCTAGAGAAGATGGTACAGCTGCTTTGGAAGCACTACTTATGTTTGTTCTCATTTCCCTGCAGACACTCAGCTCCAGAACTTACTTTCTGAATGTCACAAATTCTAATTTCTGCCTCTACTTAGAAACAAGTGAGCTCTGGCTCACCTTCATGGAGGTCACTTGAGCTTGGCTCTACTACTCAACCTTCTCTCTTCTTGGCCAAGAGCCTCGTTGCATATTCTGCACTTCTCTGTTGCTACGGGAGGAGTTTATTTGGCTCAAATGGGATACCATTCTTATTTCTCCTCTGTTTAACAGCTCATTGGTTTCTTAAAACTACTTCCTATGAAGAACAACGCAGTTGTTTATCCTTCGAGGTCCTTCCTGCATACTTGATTACCTGTTGAATTTTTTGTCTGTGGTTTCAGGATATAGATTGTCAAGGGATGCGGTTACTGTAAATAGCCCACATTACCCACATAGTTATGATTGGAATGGTGTTGTGTGTCCTGCTGATAACAGAAATCAGAACGAGGAAGCTTCAATAGCCTTGGCAGAGCTAGAGAAGTTCTTGCCCTCTTTGTGTCTGGAGCAGCTAACTTCCACTGGGTGGGTGATGGTTCCCTTCGAGAAGTTCTTCCTTAAGGCAGCCAGCTAACAGGGCAGTAGATCGGGTGTCGGGTGACTCGCAGTGTAGTCCCAGCTTTATCACTGATGTCTCTTCAGTACCTTATGCCTGTTTTCCATACTAATCTTGTCTCTTTCTGTGGTGGAAGGACATAAGCTCCTTTAGGACTAGCAGGTGTGCCTGCAGCATATTAACAAACAGTTACGTAGCTGTCATGTAACAGCATCACCACCGGTTCTGTTTTCTTGAATCATTATTCTCTTTTTAGGCTTCAAAAAGCTGAACAGGTTTCCCATCCCTTTCTCTTTGCACAGTGTACCTCTCTGAGTCACTGACATGAGACGAATCTTCATAATTGCATGATATTTGGGTTGGCTTAATTCTCTTATATGATATTGCTGTATAGCTTCCTCTGTTTTGACATGTATTTTGAATGCATGTTTGAAGCTCTGTGACTCTGAAAATCCCGTGCCAAGTGAGCGTATAAAGAATCTGTTGTTTTCCTGCTTTGGTCTGCAATGGCTGCTAATCCACTGCTAGGATTGTTTGGAAGAATTGGGAGTCCATGCGTAGCCTCCTTCCACTAAAACTTTGACAAATGGGAGTTGCAAAAACTGTGGAAGTACTAGGAGTATAGCAGTTGCAATTGTCTCCTTCCGCTTTTACTTGGAAAGGGGTATGTTCATGGCTTTCTAAGCTACCTTGATCGACAAGTTTGTGGCTACGTGGCCACCATGGGCTATGCAGAGCTGTGGCAGTTATCTCTGAAACGAGCTCATCTCTTGCCTTGCGTTCATGTAGCATTAGTATTGCCCGCTTGCAGAGACTGGTCTTGGTTGCCTGCGGTTTCGCTGAAGTTGAAGGCTCTCTCCGACTTGATAATTAAGCTATCCTAGGTCATGTTGCCCCTGCCTGCCTGTTTCCATCAAATCTGTTTGCCTTGCTTGTCATCTCTGGTACACTGCTCCTGGGCTCTGGCAAAGTTCAGGGTCATGCTGAATGTGACCATACCACTTGCGACAGTACTGATCATGCCCTTTCGAGCTGCTGTTTTCCAGGGATCCAGGAATAGAATGCAAAATCCTGTGAGCAGACTATTTAAGTCCTGGTTGTTTTTTCAAGAATTCTGCTTCGTGGCTTATCAAGGCCGCTTATGGAGGGACCAGGGTGTTGTAACACAGTGTGCTCAGGGGGAGACTGGTGCAGCTTTCAGTATGCTCTCACTAGAAGCTCTGATTGGAGAGAGATCATTGGATATTCTTCTCGAGCGAAGAGTGAGAAAGTGGAGTCTCCTGTTTCTTGGGAGACTTACAGAATTTAAGTATTTCTGCTCCCACTGTAATGAGAGCTGCAGTGGTGGTTGAAATTTCCAAGAACATGAAAAAAGTCTTTTAGCATTTAGACTGTCTGTATGTGGAAAATGGCATCAGTGAAGTTATGTGTGTGCTAGCAGGACAGTAAATGGCTTGATCTTAGACCTCAATCCACATTCCGTGACGTGACCCCAAGGAATGTAAGGATGCGTGCTGGATCGCGGGTTGATACTTTCTTCCCGCCCTGCCCTGCCTCTGACTTGTATGGGCCAGGCTGTGGAGAACAGAACTTGGAGCTAAGGCATGTGGGCTTTGTTCCTGGCTCTGCCACCAATTCCGTATATAACTGTGGCTCCATTTCCTATCTGTAAAGTGTTCACGCATTCTTTAAAGTACTCAGCTACCCAGAGCTGAAAGATAACGTATGTACTTCTAAAGTGTACAAACTTGTAAGTGAATTGGTGTCTGTGCTGACCCTCAAATCTTCGTTAAGTACCAGGGAGGAAAGCAACAGCTGACTACTCAACTCATTCTGGTCCTACACAGTTGATGTCTCTCTAGCCAAAGGTGTGTCAGGATAGATTAGACTTAAACATTTTGATCTGCTTTCAGAGCACAGAAAGGGCAAGTTCCAGGCTGAAAACTGACAGGAGTGCAGTGTTGACCCTTCTGAAAGCCTGAAGGGGAATTTGAAAGTTGGTAGGATGAGCTATTGAGGCTTACCAGAGATGCAGCAGGTTTTA
The DNA here is from genome assembly GCA_013400535.1 of Scopus umbretta. Classification (NCBI taxonomy): domain Eukaryota; kingdom Metazoa; phylum Chordata; class Aves; order Pelecaniformes; family Scopidae; genus Scopus; species Scopus umbretta. Next base: position 68,740 of record VZTL01012637.1, read on the forward strand.
TGCTCCAGCTTGCTGTGTGCTAGAGTCTGAAGTAGCTGCTTTTCATTTTTAAAAGTTGGGGGAAGTTGTGTTCCTAACTCGGATGGTTTGTAATCCTATTGTATCGCCACTGCTGAGGGTAGTACCAGAGTCTAAAAGCCTATGAACAGCTGTATCGCAGAACCACAGTACTGTGTTTTCTCCAATCCACTATTCAACCACATGTCTGTCAGCAGGACTTCAGTGTTAATTCTGCTTGATTTTTTTTTTTTTTTTTTAAACTCCTGCAGTGATGCTAGTCTTCTGATTTTGAATTTGTGGGGAAAATTACCGTCTTTCTGAACAGACAAGGCAATTGTGTAAATAGATTGGAGGATTATGAACTTTTAAGTGATTTAACCCAGATTTTCCTGGTAAATAGGAGTTGCTAGCTGGTGTGAGACATGCGGACCAGAGCTTTACCTAGGGCTTAACACCATCAGCTCTGGGCCGGATGGTCTTGCCTCTGAGAAATATATTAGAGCAATGTCTAAGTAAGAGCATAGTTGAAATCTGCTGCCAAGACAGATTTCTCACTGTTGGGGTATGTTTCTATCTGGTCCTCCATTTCTAGGTGACGGAAAATAGGTCTGGAAGGGATTTTGATGAGGCCACCTAGTCCATCTTTTTCCATAAGGCATGATAAGCTACACCGAAACCATTACTGAGAAATATGTTGAGCTTGTTCTTTAAGCAATGGAGATTTTCTAGCTTCCCCGGATGGATTGTATTTGACTTAAACTTTTTATTTTTTATTGTGACTTTTGTCAGTGTTCTGAATGGGCACAAAAAGACCTGCTAGCCAGTTGCAAGGGATGCCAGGTGGTTGACCATTGACCTCTTAATGCCAACGGCCAGAAAAGCGATGGTGGTTCTTGGCAGGAGAGGGGAGGGGAGTCACTCAAGGCAATGCTTGTGACGGTTTGTTTGTTTGTTTTGTTTTATTTAGGCCACAGGGATCTTCCATGGGGGGTATGGGAAAGATAAAACACCATTCTCCCATTTTTTTCTATGTAAAGTGTTAAGTTTTAATTAAGGTCTTTTTCAAATAATTGCTTTTTATTTTTCTTCAACTACATCACCTGGTGGTTGTGTGTGTTTTTGGGCAGGGGGCATATGTGTGTGTTTGTTTTTACTGTAATGCAATGTAAACTTAACTCTGAAATCTGCTATTGAGGAAAAAGTGAATTCTCATCAGCCCCAGCCACTGAGCTTTTCAAGGCTTGAGGCAGCAATCTGCAAACTGTCAGGTCCAATTAAAGCAAATGGCTGGAGCTGTTTTTCTCCCTCCTGGAGAGAACATAGTTCATCAAAAGCCAGAAGGAAATTTTATCGGGCTCATGAGCAATTGTCTTGTGGGGTGAGATCCACTAGATGCCCAGTGTGAACTTCCACTTATAATCGCACTTAGTTCTCCAGTGGGCAGATGGTCACTGATCTCGCCAATTTAAAGGACTCTCGGCCCCAATGTTTGTACTTAAACCCAAGAAATTTAAATTTTGTAACAAGGAAGATAGAAGATAACCCTGTGGGCTTTTTAAAATACCGTCTCACCCTTTGGAAGTGTATGGGATGCTGACCTTCCTGGGCTGTGGAGCTAGTTTTTTTCCTAGTGCATGCTCCTTGCAGTCCAGATGATAATCCAGTATACGCAAACTGTTAAACACAGGTACGGCCTTTCCCCCTAAGGGAGAAGTGGTGGTGCCTGTGCATTTCATTGCCTGTTTGCTATGATGCATTTTCTTCTTTTGGTGACGTCTTTTACGGGATGAAGACAGCGTGGCTTTGAGACTGAGTCATTCCACTGGGATTACTGTAATCTGGTGCTTCTGGCTCTGCCCTGGACAGCCTTAGAAGAATCACTGAGTGTTCCTCTGCCACAGCTCTGAATGAGGATCTTGGCTTTTGTCCAGTTATCTCTTGTCCTCTTCCCTAGCTAAGTAGAGCCCACCTTTGAGTGTGTTTCATGCAGCAGCTGCCCTGGTTGGCTTTTGTGTCCACTGAAGCTGTTAGGTACTGCCATACTTGCACATAACGAACCCGAAAATGTAAGACGTGTAACTTCTTTCATCTTTGGGATTCTGTTCTGAGATTGCTTGCCATTTTTTAGGAAACCAGAATGCTGGGGTCAAGCTTCTCAGAAGGCTTTGCACAATACTGTTATTGAATATTAATAAATTTGCTGGTGCTTCTTTTAGGCCTGCATCCTTTAATGAGGTGAAAAAGTAGATAGTAAGCCAGCATGATAACCACTGAAAGTATTGCTCCTGCAACTTGAAAGGGATGGTCATGTTCCCCTCTCACCGTAACACGTCAGTGCTGGAATATAATCAGTGTAAATTGAATGTTAAATTCAGTTTAGGCAAAACAGATCAATGGGCTGGCATTTGTAAAGGACAAGTGTTGATTGTAGAGATAAAATGTGCTCAAAGCGTAGCGCCTGGCTAGTTATTTTTAGCGTTTCCCCACTTTATGTCCCAGTATTTCAGGATGTGTGCCTGCTGTTATACAGGGAAGCTGAAATGACAAGATATTAATCCCTGAGCAAAGGCATATTAATCACCTGCTTTATTCTGTTTATGTAATACAGTTAAATATACTTTGAGAGTGGGTGAGGTATGGGGCATGCAAATGGTTTAACCTCATGCAGGCTTTTTCTTGATTGATTGTTTTTAACAGTGGCAGCAGCTGCCCCACTTCTAATTTTTTTCTGCTGAGCGTAATTTGTCAGTAGAATGGCTTCGTTTATCTGCTATTGATCTTTAAGCCACAGAAACATCATCTGTTCTTCTCTCCCCCTCTGTGCCAGTGATGCCATTTTGCAAAATTTAGACTAAATGGAAATCCTGACTGGACAAGGAAAAGTGAAGCAAAGTATCATTGAGACCTTACGGCTTTGCAGTGGAATATTTAACTATTCACTTCAACCAATTCTGCAAGTCCTGTTGGTGGGCTGAGGGAGGGAATTTCATGGTTTTAATATAATTTCTAGTGGTTACGTTTGTCACATAGTGGCTGAGATGGTGTCATTTTTCTGCCTTAGAAGAACTGCTAGTCCTGGGAACTAAGAGTTTGTATCTTCTGTGCTGTAATTAGGCACTTAGGTGGATTTGCTGTGTGACTGGGCTCTCTAGCCATCTTTGTGTTAGCCACAGAAGATCAAGCCTTGGAAACTGCCTTCTCCAAAACGGAGAGTGGGGCCTTACTAGACTTTTAGACTCCGTGGCTAAACAGGACCTGATCTGACAGTGCTGCTCTTTGTATGAGCAAGGGCTGTGGAATGAGATCTGGAAAACAATAAACAACTAAATGGGCCTGACTGCATGTTTTTCCACATCAAGAAGTGGGACTTGTACTAGTGCTGTGTTATGAGGTAGTATTAAAGTCCAGTGTTTGTGAATTAATAATTTATTGAAATGACTATTCTGAAGGCAAAAAAAAACCTTTATAATGTGATAAAATTTAATATTGGCCCTTATACTAGCGTTATTTTTCTCATTTAGTAGTATTTTATGTATAGGTAATAGAAGTCACTACTACCAGGGAGCTTCTTAAGAGGCTTGCTAAGAAGGCAAGGGTTTTGTTTGAGTAGTGGGGAAGCTAGTTGAAAGTAAGAGACTGCCTGAGTTGAGGAGTAGATGATAAACTCATTGCTGAAGAAATGGAAGAGAATTAGAATATGTATCTCCATGGGAGGTCTTTTGGGCCCAATACAAACAGACTGTGTAGAAAGCCAAAATTCAGGGTAGACAAGGAGGGAGATTTGCAAGTGGTAGAGCTGGGTATTGAACGGGTGTGAATTGAAGTAATACAATGCCATAGGATGGGCACAAGTCTCCAGACAGGAACCCTGCTAGACACTGGAGGTTGAGTGTGCGGAGTTCAGGTGTGCGGGGAGCCAGGGGGGGCTGCCTCTGGGTGTGAAATTGCAGCTGGCAGCACACCTGGGGCACCACAGCCAGCTGGCAGCAGTGAGGGCTAATGGCTCCTGGCCTCACCTGGGAGCCAGGAGGGGACAGAAGCTACAAGGTGGTCCTTATGTAGTGGTAAGTCAAAAAGGATTATTTACTGTGCGTTTTGCTGTTTTTCTGTTCTGCTTTCATTTAATAGTGAATATATTTGTGGGAATCATGTGTATCCTTGAGAGAAATTGCACTGCATCCTGTTAGAGCACACGCATGTGTCTGCTGCTGTGCTGTCCTGGGGTCTTACTGTTTGCTGCAGAGAAGAAAAAGTGAAGGGTAAGTCTGAATTTGAGCTTATCGGCATGAATACTAGCTGTGGTAATTGGCTTAGCAGCTTTGAGCCTTGGTCAGAGGTATTTGATCCTAGTTGTTGTCTATTAAAGAATACAGAAGTATTTATTTCTGTTTTACAGGTAGGGAAACTGGGGTAGGGAGCAGTACTGAGTTGTGTAGATGGGCATTGGCCAGGCATTTAGCTATTCAACTTGTGTGGGTTTCACAAAAACACTGCTTGTGCCAGGAGAGGGGGAAGACCCTGTCAAGCCATATTTCTGTAGGGCGAATGCCCATAGGAGTAGCGTAGAAAGCAGGACTGCTAAAACCCAGCTGCATAGCCACAGCAGAAGTTCTTAAGCTAATATGAGCTGGCTTAGTTTAGCTATTACACCTAGCTTGTTTGGATCTCTGTTCATGTTCTTAGTGTGAGGGTATACAAAAGTAAATCTTGAAGCTTTACAGTAGCAGTAGATGATCAATCTAAACGTTTAATTGCTTGATACGACTTTCTTTAATGGAACTTTGTCCCTGAAGTTCCCTTGGAAGCAAGCAGTTAAAATCTGGTATGTGCGTGCATGGTGAGGGGTTAAAATAAAATACTTGGAGTGACTAGAACCACTTTGGCAGCTTAATAATACAGAATGGTTGAAGAAACTGTTCCTGACTGAGTCAGGTGCGTCTCTGCTGCTTGTTTTAGTTGGGAACAGATTCTTTTGACTCCTGATGTGAACTGCAGACCTTTGCTCGTGTGGAAATCCCACTGCAATGGACAACAAGGCCAGCAGGAATACCACAAGTGTCTTTTGGCATCTTGTTGAACTGTCTCCTGAAGAATGAATGGCATCATTCTGATTTCTTGCTTGTGCTGCAGTGAAACTGTTCTGTATTTCTGCTGTTGCAGGTAGTGTTGGCGATGTGCTCTGTTCCAGGCTGTCTGTGCTAGATGTCTGTAAACATTTTATGAAGTTTGCCCCGTCTGCGTTGGGATCAAGGAAGGATAAAGCAAGTGCCGTTGTCTTGACAGAGCTCATTGGCTTGCAGTTATTTTGCTGATGTCAAGTGAATAATATCTTTATGCACAGTGCCCTGGCTCTGCTTGGTATGTTCACCTCTTCCCTGAGAGAGATGAGGATCAAGTACTGAAGCACAATTCCGCTCATTTGCTAATAAAATTCACAGCTGGAATGTCCCTGGCATACCTTTTTTCTGCTTGTTAAGTCCTTGTGAGCACTGATCTAATCAGCACTGATCCAGAAGGACCATTGTTCATTTCAATGATCCCTAGAAATGTTTGCATTCATTTCATCTGGTTACTGCCACTTGCAACTATTTATTATTATGGCTCTGTTAGTTACACTGTTTCCCTAATCCTTCCAATGCTTCCTGTTGCTTTTCAATGTAAGAATCTCATCAACATTAATTTATGTGCTGCTCTTGCTTCTTCTGCCTTTGCTGTTTCACAGAGAGTGAAAGACTATAGAGGTAGCGGAGATGCAAGCTAACTCCCAGCCTGCTGCAAGTTAATTTAATAAACTCAAGCCTGTGTGTAGTTCTTCCCGTGCTGCTTATTCACTACTGGGGGGGCGGGATTGACGTCTTGGAAGACAGGCTGTAAAACACCTTAGATCCTCTTCTAATTAAAATAAGCTTCTTTACCCACCTCTCCGTTGTGCTGAGGATGCCAAAGCTTAATTCTCTTACTCATTGCATTGTATACCATGTGCAAAAGGTCACGTGGAAGAATGGGGTTATCGCTCTGTCGTAGTGTCGCAGGGGCAGCAGGAACAGAGTGTGTGTTGAATAAACAAACGCTGAGTTTCAAGACCTGTTGATCTGCCTGTTTTTGTAAGGCAGAGGACAGAGTGTTTTTTCCTCTTAGCAATAGTGTGTATTTTCTGTCCCTGAATGGGAATTTATGGAGGAAATCTTGACTCCTGTGACGGCTGCCCAGGTCACTCAGGATTCACCAAGGTGAAGATTTTGCCCTCAGTTGGCAGGCCCTGGCCCTGTTCCAGCGTGCCCCGTTGCATAGCCGTGCTCATGTCGGAGGCCCAGCACTGCCACTTGGAGCGTGTACCTGAATCAAAGAGGATGCTGACGTTTACTGTGGGGGAATCGCACGTGGTTTGGCGCTGTGGATGCCTGGTCAGGATTCACGGCTTTTAAAGCATGAGAATAGTGATGCTCGCTGTGGCCATTCTCTAGGGAATCTGACTTACAGACGTGTTTGTCTCCAGCTGGCTGGAGAGTAGAGTTTGGAGTCTCCTGAGTGCTGTCTGGAGGGAACAAGGCGGCTCCTCGCTTGCTATCAGCCTGATGCAGATGACTGTAAGAGGGCAGGTTCTGGCCCTGGGTGACTGCCTGGGCTCTCGGAAGGAAACACGGCTTTTATCTCAGCTCCGGGCCGGGGAAACAGGCCCGGCTGGCGCCTCAGGGCCGGGCCAAGCCCGAGCGGCCGCTTTAGGGTTGAGTGGGGAAGAGGGAGGCTTGGCCTCATCTGGGGTGGATCTTCCTCCTGCCTCCGCCAGCAGCCGCTGCCCTCGCAGTCCTGCAGCCGTGGGGCTGGGTTGCTGCAGCTCCCCTGGGGAGATGTCGGTCATCGGAGTGCCCTGAGCGTGCCCCCAGGACGGGGCTCTCTGGGGCAGCGGGCCCCCACTCGTGGTGCCCGGGGCCCTCCGAAGCGTGGCCGGGACAAGCGGCTAGCTCCGCCCGGGAGCCGCCCCGCGTGTCGTGGCTGTGACCGCGCCGCAGAGCGGGGAACAGGCCCAGGGCGCCTGCTGGGAAGCGAAATCACCGGCTGGCGCCTGGCAGCCGGCCTTGGCCTTGGCAGCTGGTGGCCCCTGCCTGAGGAAGCTCCCGGGGCTGGAGCACGGACGGAGGGCAGGACACCACCGGAGCAGCGGGCTGGCGTGACGGCACCCGCTCCCGCCTGCAGGTAACACGGGGCGGGAGTGTGGGGAGCCATGCCGGGCTGCCTCTCCTCGCGGCTGGAGCGGTGGCCACACGTTGCCGGCTCAGGCCGGCGGAGCTTGGATGGAGCTCGGGCTCCGGCTGCGGTGGCAGAGGGTGGAGCTGCCGAGGGTTAACAGCTCTCCCAGCAATCCTCTGCCTGATCGGTGTCTCTGGTGGGAGCAGGGCTACCCCTGCTGTAACACACCTGGGCTGGGTCCAAAGGGTTGAGTTGTTGTGCCAGTTTTAGGGGTTTGTAGCCCACGTGTGCTTTGTATTCCTTGGAAAACCACCTAAGAGGATGAAAGTAAGTAGGTGGTATGAACTCTTTGGTATGTGTTGGGTGCTGCACATCTCCAGTTATTAGAAGTACAATATCCAAAGTAACAGACTGTATCTGTGAAGGAAGAGTCAAAGAGAATGAAAACAGGAAGAGGTGGGGAATGATGCTGCTTTCCAAAATGCTTAGTGTAATAATGACTTCTTTTGGGAATTGTGATCTAACGGTTGGGAAAGCTGGGCATTTCAGGCTCAAAAGAGCTGCTGTGGAAAAGACCCCATAATAAAAGTTCTGCTGCAGCCATCCCCTTCTGCGCTCACAAAGGATGTTCAGAAACTAGAGGAATATCAAAGTCTCAGCTTCACAACCTTGTGCTGCTCATTTGAAAAAGTGTATGATTTGCATTTGCCAGAGCACTTAAGGAAGCGTCCTTAGGGTAGGCAAAGCTCTCTAAGGTGGAGTAGTTCACCTGAGAAGACCATTCAAACTGCAAAATATGTGTAAAGGGAAAAAAAAAAAAAAAAGCTGCTGAAAAAAACCAAACAATGAAACAAAATCACCTGCGTCTTCCTCTGTTTGCTATCCTGTTCAAATAACTTGATAACCAAGTTACATGCACTGATTTTTGTCAATCTGTTTCCACCACTGTTCGGTTCTGTTTACTGTGTATCCCGTACAGCAGCAACCTTTGCCTCTTACGAGACGGGTATTAGGTTGCTTCTAGAGCACCTTCTACCAACAGTGCGGTCTGAATATTGGCAGAAAGTTGCAACAATTATCGCAACAAACGTGTTGCGGACTGAAGGCGCTAAAGTATTTTCCCTTTGTTCCAGTTAAGAATCACCGAGATTTCCTGAGAATGGACTCGTAGATTACACCTGGGCTGTTCTTTCCTGTGTCACAGTAGATGAGGTCAGAATGTTAGGTCAGGTTTCAGAAATATGCTTGGTCTTACAATGTTTGTTCATAGTTACTTTAAACTCCCACGGGAAACTGATGTTTTCTCTGTGAATCATTTCTGGCAGCTATACCTATCCTTCCCTGAAACAATTATGACCTAGACAGCATCGAGGGAGGAGTATTTGCTTCAGTGAGTGGAACATTTCTACTTAGGAAGTAAATAATGCTGATCTCTGGCAAAGTTCAGACTGCATGAGCATTGTAATTCATCTCATTAAGATTTTGAACGGTTCTTTACTCTTGTTAAGCATCACCCCTGCGGATTAGATGGGAATATGGAATGCAGAATGCATTTGGTGCCTTCTTGTGTGGAAAATGGAGTGTTCGCATTAAGAAGACAGCCTTCAGAGCAGTGAGCAAGGGATTGCGTGAAGGTCATTGCGGCACAGATGTCTCCATTAACTAGTATTCAGCGTCACAAGTGCACAGTCAAACCATAAAAGCTTCCTAGAGCTGCGGGATGAGAACACGTGCGGCTCCTTTGTGAGTTGTAGGGACCTGCAGAACCGAGGGAAGCTTGATGCCCATGGCAACAGTAAAAGTCTGTTCCCATCTGGATCCAGCTCATTATGGGCTACTGCTAGATGGATTTTTGTCCTTGCAACTCAGTACCTGTGATATTGATGGAGATTGCTGTCTGTTGGCAGTTCTGCGACAAGACACCTGATGTTGGCAAGTCATATTGCATCCATAAGTAAATTCACAGTGCAGTGAAATGGTGCGTTTGTCCAGGACCCTTTCTGCAAAGCGTCTTCACGTAGCTTGTGTATTTCACTGGCAGTTTGAAGAAGGGGCCTCTAGCATCCGTGTCAGAAAAGTAGTGGGAAGGTGCACAGAGAAAGTGTGGGGTTTGCCTGTACGTAGGTCACGCATTTCTAGGCCCAGGGCAGTTCCATCCCGAGGATGGTACTCGGCTGTTTGACTGCTCTGTTGAGCACGTGTCATGACACATAGTGTGCTAGCCTGCTCTGCTCTTTTCAGGTAGCAAGGGATCATCCTCCTTTATACTGCAGTGCCTTAAGTTTTAGGGGTTTGTGGCGCAGCATGGAATATTCTTTTATGATGAATAATTTTTGGAGCTGGCATTGCCTTCCTTGAAATGCTGAGAGTTCCGAAGCCTGTGATGTTTCATTCATTCCTGGGGAGAGGGAAAAAGGTCCACTGAAATAGCATGAAACTCTTAAGGCTGGGGAGTGGCACTCCAGCCTCATCTAAAAAACCCTATGGTATTTGTTGTTTCCTTCTCTAAGCATGCAATTCCTTTTCCCACTATTATTACCTCCCCCTGCCTTCCACCAGTTCACTTGGATGAAACAGGAGTGGTGGTTGTTTTTAAGGAAGAGCCATGTGGCAATAATTGAACTGTGCTTCTCCTGTACCTTTGTATTGGTGGATGTTTCCATTTGTTTTCTCTGCAGTGGGTTTGACTGTCTGACTGATTGATAGCAGACTTTTAAAAAAAGCAGTTCTGCCTCTTAGTTAAAGCAATAAAGGGTCCATTTTATTAACTTCTGATCTGGAGGAAGAGGGGATCGTACAATCTCATTAGGCTCTGCAATGCTTTCTGAAAAAGATATTCTTTCTTTTTGATAATTTCTGTTTTCATAAAGACGACGAAGACCAGTGCACCTTAAACTCAGCTATGGTACCTCCACCTCCACAAAGGAAGTCTGAATGAAAGTGGTGCCCAAGGCATCTTTTAGTGATGATTAGAATGAAATATGACAGGACGTTCACAAGGACGTTTTGGTTTTGATGTTGGGGTGTGTGTGTGTGTCCTGACAGGTGTTTGGATGTCACAGTGATGCATAGCAGGAAGAGTCTGAGGCGAGAGAGGTGCTAAAGCTGAACAGAAATCAGTCTCTCTCTGCATGCTTGAAGCTTGATTTTGCATCGAACTGCTCCTCCGTACATTTAAAAGGGGATGTTTGGCTGGAGGAAGAGTTTCTCTTTAGGCCTCAGTGGTTTCAGTCGCTTTCCTGGTAGACGGTGATGTTAACGGCATGTCACGAGGCACAGAGCTGCTCTTATTGCCCTGTCTGAGCACACAGCCCCTTGGCTCGTCAGCTGGTTTGTCAGCCTGCGTTCAGCTGGCTCTGTGTCATCGCAGTCGGTAAGATTTGCTGTGTGTTTTGAATCTGCACAGTTTGGCCTTTGGCATTCTGTTGTGGGTTTGTTGTGGTTTTTTTAGTTTGGAGAAAATTTTGGATGTTATGGATAGCTTGAGAGGAAGAGGGAGACCCAGGGATGCCCAAAGATAAAAGAATGCTACAGTAGATTTTTCCAGAAGTCATAGCAGCAGCTTGGCCCTAAATATAGAAAGCCACACTCCTCTGTCGTCTTGTTCTGGGAAAGAGGTAAACCAGGCTTTGACAATCTATTTGATTTAATTCAAAGTTGTGGATGTGCTGCATCCATGTGGTATTCGCCTCATTTACCAATTGTCATGGCAACAGCTGGAAAGGCTACCCCAAGCTTTACTGATCCCAGTACAAAACCTTTACTGATCCCAGTACAAAACCTGCAGTGCTTGTTGCAGGTAAGCAATAACCCTTCCCTGTTCCTCCTATAGCAGGCAGTGATAAATAGCAGCAGATTAACATTTCTCTGATGTTGGCACTTTTTTAAAAACTGCTATTACTTTTGGAAAACAGACAAACATTTCTTTCATATGCATCTTTAAAACTTCCTGTATCACAAAATCAAAACCAAAACTAACTTTCTGGGCAAGTGAAATGCAACACTGGTATTATGTGGTAAGATGCACACGAAGAGTCTTCCTTAAAAATAGACTGATACTGACTTTTTGTTGCTAAAATTCATGCTGGTGGTGTTTTTCTGGTCATTTCTTTCAATCCTATTCTCTGTGCTTTTTCGTTTCTGTTGCCATTGTGTCTCTGGTAGCTATTGCGCATACTCCTGAATTTGAAAATCAAGGAGTTTTGTAAAGACTTCTGGCCCAGTTCTGTTCCCTCATACCCAGTGCTCTGGAGTAAGCCTTTGGGTATTATGCAGATGTTTCTGTGCCTTGGAAGTCTGGCTAGTTTGTGTATCCTTCCCATCTGTGTTAAAGTGGTGAGGATCCCTATTTCAAATAAAGTACAGCTTTATCTACTCAGCAGAATGGGGCTTTTCTGTATCCAGGTCATTCTGGGGAAAAAAATACCTTTATTACCTTTTTTTTTCTTTTTTTAATGGGGTTGGAGTTAAATTTACCTATAATACTATGAAGAAAAGAGGCTTCCAATTTGCTTGCTAAAGGCAGCTGTCATTTTTAAAACACTAGCTGGACCGTAATTAAGATTTAAGCTAAATAGAAGGTAGTCGGGATGTTCCTCAGCGTATCTCTTTGCACAGAATGTCTTATGATGGTGTTTGTTTACAGCAGGATGGGATAAGTACTTCAAGTTGGGGTTTGAGTCCTTTTCATTTGAGAAGGGGAATCTAGAAAACCTACTGGCCCTGCTAATTCAGCATCAGTTTGTGTACCAAGGGTACGAGCTGAAATGGCATCCACTCAGCTTGCTATGAAAGTTATTGCTGTGATGTGTTGAGTGGCATCACGTAATTGTCTGTGGTCTTACTAGGTGTGCTGAACATGCTGCTGCTGCCGCCGAATGCACTGCTGATGATACTGCCTGTCTCCAAGACCCCTTACGTGGAAGAATTTTAGGGGTTGCTGTGCAGATCAATGGACGTGGACCCCTATGCCAGCATGCAGGTTGGGATGCGGGTAGTTCGTGGAGTGGACTGGAAGTGGGGCAGCCAGGACAACGGTGAAGGGAATGTTGGGACTGTGGTTGAGATTGGTCGGACAGGCAGCCCAACCACTCCAGATAAGACTGTGGTCGTGCAGTGGGATCAAGGCAACAGAACTAATTACCGGACCGGATTCCAAGGGGCTTACGACCTTCTTCTGTATGATAACGCACAAATAGGTAAGCATAGTATGAACAAGAAGCACAAACACTAGCACTGTAAATCCATCTCCTTTAGTGTATGTAACACCTACCTCACATGCTAGCTGGAATTTTAAGCCTTTTGCAACTGCCTGTGGACTGATGCTGAGCAGCAGTGTACGCTCAGCCGATTCATGGCAATGAAATTTCCGTTTGCTTCTATGCAAAGGCTTTTTATTTCCTCTTTCTTTTTATCTGTGGGTCTGACAGTTTTGCTGACTTTGTTGCTCTGCTGGATTCTGGCACGATGAGTCCCTTAAGCCAGGAAATGGATACTTCATATTACACAGGTCACTTCGTATTATATTATTGCATCATCTTCAACACATGCACAGTACATGATTTTTCTCTTTAAAACATGCTGATGTCGTTCTAGGAGCCTGGTCAGCCCAGTTTCTCTGATCTTTTTGTGTGGATTTTATATTCCTTTGCTTTTGTTCTCCTAGGTGTCCGTCACCCTAACATCATCTGTGACTGTTGCAAGAAGCATGGCATACGGGGAATGCGGTGGAAATGCAAAACGTGTTTTGACTATGACTTGTGCACACAGTGTTACATGAACAACAAGCATGATCTGTCTCACTCCTTCGAGCGCTACGAGACAGCACACTCACAACCGTAAGTGGTGCTCTAGGGGAAGTCCAGGTAACCATGTTGAGATATACAGGTCACTAGTCTATAGCAGTGGTCTCCAACATGGGGTGTGTGTGCCCCAGGAGGTGTGCAAGATGATCTATTGAGGTGCAGGAATAAAATAACAGAACCTCAGTAGAACATGTCTGTATAATTTGTAAAGAAATAAATGTACATATATTGGGGGGGCGCTCAAAATGTTTTACTGATAGGGTTGCACAATCAGAAATGTTTGGGGACCACCGTTCTGTAGAATAGTATAAGGCTGGATCTGGCACTTTTATGGAGCTTCTTGGAAAAGGACAGCAAATGGAAATCAGCAGAATTTTTCTGAGAACTTAAGGGGAAAATTCAAAATGTTTGTCTGCTCTGGTTCCCTGCCCACCCGCCCCATCATTGATTTTTTTTTTTTTTTTCCCCTTTTTTTTTTTTTTTTTTTTTCCCTTTTTT
>VZTL01012639.1:977-40285 GCA_013400535.1 Scopus umbretta
GCCATCCTCAGAACAAATACATCTGCCACTTGTATTGATGAAATACTGTCCCCAAATCAAAATATTATGGTACATTATTTTGCAACCTTTTTTTTCAGCACTAACAGCGCTAGTGAAGTTGCTGGCTGATGAATATGTTAGCAAAAGAGATAGCTACAGCTTTGTGAGTAGAAAGTGTATGCTACTGATGCTACTCCAGGGTATGTACCATTGTAAGACCGATCCAAATTGTTTTATGTGACATATAGTTTCTCTTGTTTGATATGAACTATGAAAATCTGAGAGAAGATACTATTGGCTGATGTGAACAAAAATGGCAAAATTTTTATCTGAAGGAAGTGGAACACAAATCGTGCAAGTTATAAATCATGCCATATTATGCAGGTTATGTGCTCTGTGGTCTAAAAACTCATGAAGACTCAAGCTAGAAACATATCCAGTGGTAAATACATGTGGGAGAGAAAAGCTATTTAAACCAAAGGACAATGTTGGCAGAGGAAAGAGAACATGAAGATTAGGATAAAATCTGGCTGTAAATATATACTGACCATGAATAAGTTCAGGCTGAAAACTGGGAAAAAGGGACATGCACTCTTGTAACACTCTACCAGAAGAGGAGGAAGGACAAAGAAGCAAACATCAGAAAAAAAGATCTGTGAGAAGTTTCAAGATGGAACTTGATGAAGTTGTGTTTTGTATGTAGATCCAGGAGGTCCTTCCAGACCTATGTCATCTCTCAAAGGAGTACTCCATCAGCATGAAAAAGAGGTCAATAATGTGACACTGACGTTTAACTAGAGAAATTTGGGGGACACAGAAAGCCAATGTCTGTTTACGGTGTTATGCTTCTGGTATTTGTCATTGTTACATTAAAATCACAGTCTACTTTCTGTGAGAGCATATGTATGGAAGCTATCCTAATGCAAAAACTGTCCCAGCAGCAAATCTGGACAGTAGCAAGTTACTCCCGCAGATGTAAAATGTGGCTGGAAAACTGTAGGTAGACTATGTTACTTGTCATGGCAGTTTATTTATTTCATTCTTCTTTAAATCAATCATTTGACTCCCCTCAAATATCAGCCTTTAGATGCAGAAGGCATTTATGGAGGCAGGCTATTACTGTATCCACCCAGACCTCCATGCTGATTGTGAAGATTATATAAACCTTTTGGTTACATTAGCACCTGAATATGATTTATGAGGGCAGGCGGGAGATGGTGATTGACCTGCTTTCATGAAAGCAGCCTGTTTGCTGTGAAATAGCTTCCGGCATAAATCATTTTAGACATGCTTTTACACCAGGACTAAATAAACACTCACTTACCCCTGGTACCTGCTAATATGTTAACAAGTAATGTCCTCAAACAGCCTCATTATTTGATTACATCCGAGATTGGGGACTTTCTGCTGTTGCTTTCCCTGCCTGCCAGGATCTCACGAGCCCAGACACATTAGCTCTCTTGAATTCCGAGAGAAAGTGGGAGCTTTATCAGCCTCCATTATCAACCCAGCATAACAAAATAGAGCATAAGGGCATTTATGATCTCATGGTTGAGGCATTATAACGCAAATGTCTTAATCCCTGCAGTTCTCAACAATGCTGTTGCCATGTCTTTGGGTCAGTAACATGGTGCAGGGTTAATTAAGACAGACAAATAGTGGAAACAAGGGAAGCTGGCTGGGTGCCTGCATCCCATTCCTGCCTGCACTTGTGACCAGTGTGCTCTTGGCTGTGGAAGATCTGCTCTGTTGCTGCAATCTGTGCAACATACCCCTCTTCAGCAACAGTTACCAAAATGGACCATGGCTGCAGGTCATCCTGCGTCCCTCAAGGCACAGGAAGATAACCACCCACCATGGAGGAGAAGCAAAGACACACACATACACAAGACAGTTTTTCTCTCAGGTGCAGACTTCAGTTGCTAGTTTTGCTGCTGAAGTAATGCTTGCCACCAACTCAAGATGAACTTACACAAATCACTGCATGTCTGCAGGTAACCTCCTCCGTGTGTAATGCAAATACAAAGCCAGACAATGTAGCTCGGCCTGCACAAACCACAGTTATCCTAAGTTATATCACTTCTCTCCTTCCATGGCTCAAGAGCGTCAACATCGACAGCTGGACTCACTTATTCTATATAATATCATTATTTTGATATGAGTCTGACACGTTAACAGGCCTCATGAGCCACTTTGGGACCAGACCTTTTGTTAGCATGAGGCTCTTTCCAGCATCAGCGTTTCTAGTTGTTTTTCTAGGCACTGAAGGATGTTGTAGAAAGTACAAGAACTCAGCTTAGACAGAGCAGGAGAGAAAAAAAGACCCATGAAATAAGAGAGAGAAACAGCGCTCTAGGAGGTCCGCGAGCTTTATGTCCAAAGTATGGTGGCAACCACTTTTTGTTAGCATCAGCCACCGGAAGTGCCTTCAGTGATTTCAGCAATAAATGACTCCCCCCTGAGATACTGTCAGCTCACAGCCACAGCAGCTGTGACTTTACAAGGAGTTATTTGCCACCCTCTCAGGGAAATCAATACATTTTTTGTAGTCCATTAAACTGCATTTCTGTTATCTTGGGCAAGTGAGAATGCAGGCCTCCATATGGCACATTTGGGAGCCCTCAGTGGGGGGAGAGGGTGATCGAACGGTGCCTCCATATCATTCAGGAGTGCAAGTGAGCAGCCAGGCTTCACCTGGAAGCTGTATCTCCTGCTGCTATGGATCTGAAGCTATCCTTATATAAAAACATCCCACCTCCAGGCCTTGGGGACATCCTGGCACCATAGCTCTGACCTGTCCTCTTAAAACACAGGGCAGAATCCATCTTGACATTAATATCTGGGCAGATATCAACAAAGATTAACTCAAGCTGATAGACAAACATGCAGGTTTGCTATGAGAAGAAAGTCAGACCTGCAATGCCAGGAAATTGTCCCCATTTTCAGCATAGTTGCCTGAGCTCAGAAGTTTAATAAATCCATTTAAGTTATCAATAACCAAAAGCTTCAGACCTTTGTTTCCTCACCTTTGATAGAGCTGTGCCACACTTTACAATAACATGTAGTTATCCCTCGCAAAACCTACAGTAGATTTAACAGACTTCAGACCCTGACTCGGGAAAGCTTCCCACCACAGAAAAATGTCAGTAGTGTGTATGAGTCCCATTGTAGTGAAAGGGACACAACACATCCTAGAATTCAAACACAGGTTTGGATCTTTTACTGAATCCAGCCCTAAATGCAAGCTTCACGAATGCATTGAACTCCAGATACTCCATTACCCAGGACTACATTTTCCCCCATCTTTGCTAAGAAAGGTTAGCAAAACTGATAAAGGTGAACACTGAACAGAGACTATTTTTATTTTATTAGATTTACTTTGCACCTCACATTTATCGTGGCTGTCCTAGCAGTGATGCTGTCCTAGCCATGATGTAATCTGCAATTAACTAGTCTCCTTTTGTCAGCCTGCATCATCAAAGCCTGTTTTTATGGAGTGTTAAGTCTAATATTTACAATGTTAAATACTTGGACAATATTTAAATTGGTTTCATCACATACTATATTTAGTTGGAGTGATATTGTCTGGTTAACAGCAATGAAAACAATTCCGTTCTTTTGGGTTTTATATTTTGAGTGGGTATTAGGTAACTGGAAAATATGGTCATTATATTTGTCTAACATTTCTACAAGTTGTAACATGGCATTTCAATTTGGGCTTTAACTCATGAATTATCCGTACGCAAAACTTTTGAGAAGTTTCCAGGTTCAACAACCAAACAAGCACAGAGTTCAGTGGCATGTCTGAAAGGAAGGCAGTTTAGTATTTATATACATATATAGAACAGTATGAAGACATTTTTCAGAACCTTTTCTTTCCAGCAATGGTGCTGTTATTAAAAAAAAGAAATTGCAATTAATGTGCGATCTAATCCCAGTCTCACAGAGACAGGCATCACTACATTTCTGGGTATTGCTTCTGGAAGTTTTTATTTGTTTGTGTGATCCATATTTGTCTCCACTTGTAGCTTATGTGGGCAATCTTGCCCATACTCTCCTGAGTAATTTTGTCCTTTGAACCAAAGGCCTGTAAAACATTGCAGCTGTGCTCACTTCTCATCTCCAGCACCAAGGAACTCCTTCTTCAAACAATGAAGATGTCTCCTTTCTTCAAAGTAGAGACATTTTCTAGAGATTTTTGTTAATGTTTATGCACTAGAGCAACTACTATAAGAACTTTTTTTTTTTTCTCTAACTGCAGGGAAAACCTTTTACCTTCTTTTCTGTCTTTAGATTTTCTTTCTTTTCCTAGTGTTGGTGTTAAGACATCTTCCCATCTCAGCTATGTGATTTCTAGCTATCCCACTGAATTAGTTATTTCTCTCCTTGATGACCACTGCCATGGTCTCTGGGCCAGAACAATACCTACTCCATATGTTGGCTCTTGTCCACTAGAAATTTCTGCTCCAGAGACTTTTGTCTATAGTTCTATGCAAAAGTCAGAATTATGAAGGAGCACAGCACGGAGAAGGATTTTTGCCTGACTCTTAGAAAGGACTCTGCTCACAAAACCATGACTCTGAATCAGTTTTGTTGCACTAGGTGTCTATGCAGAGGATCCCACTAACAAGAAAGAGCTGTAATCCCTTCAGACAGCCCTTTGAACTGCCCAGGAGCTCTTTGACAAAGCCTGATAATAACTTCTGAAACACTGGAAACTTTTAATCATCTATTTTATTTATTTTTAGCAGATAGAAGTAAGAGATTCTGCAGAAATCTACAGTCAGGCTACAGAAAACTAAGAAAAAAACCAAGCAATTTTGTTGGTTATCATATGAAATGAAAATTAGTGTGTTTCTTCTTTTGCTAAGTTATAGACTTTTGAGTTTTGAAATCTGCCTGGTTTTAGAGAGTTTTAAAAGAAACCTGTAAAGTCCATTTCTCTCTGTGGATTGCAGTTTCTTCTTAGCACTGCAATATGAGTTTGTTCATTGGACTTCAAATAAATTTGTAGTATGGAAGCAGTGCTAATTTCCCTTCATACCAAAGCCTTCACAGGTGTCACAAAATTGTTGCTTGTGCATAGCTGGTTAGAAGAGGGGTGGGGATGAGGAAGATCCCATCTCTGTGTGGCATTGCCATGACTTGGTGACCAAAGTTTCTTGTGTGTGCTTTTAAAAATAGCCTGGGTGTCACCTGCTGCAGCTCCAGCTTTCAGAGTGTCTAACTGAAAGTAAAACTTACTCATCCAATAATTAAGTGAGTAAACCCATCAATAACCAAATACAATATGCTTGAATTCACCATCCCTGGTAGATTGTTTGGGTAAGGCTGAAGTTTACCTTTGGCTCCCTCCATTCTCTCACTAGCTAAGTATTCAGCAGTATTCAGACAGACAGCTGAACATAAGCCAGCAGTGTGCCCAGGTGGCCAAGAAGGCCAACAGCATTCTGGCTTGTATCAGAAGTAGTGCAGCCAGCAGGAATAGGGAAGTGATTGTCCCCCTGTACTTGGCATTGGTGAGGCTGCCCCTCGAAGACCGTGTTCAGTTTTGGGCCCCTTGCTACAAGAAGGGCATTGAGTGCTGGAGCGTGTCCAGAGAAGGGCAATGAAGCTGGTGAAGGCCTTATGAGGAATGGCTGAAGGAACTGGGGTTGTTTAGTCTGGAGAAAAGGAGGCTGAGGGGAGACCTTACCATGCTCTACAACTTCCTGAAAGGAGGTTGTATTGAGGTGGGTGTTGGTCTCTTCGCCCAAGTAACTAGCGATAGGACAAGAGGAAATGGCCTCAGGTTGCACCAGGGGAGGTTTGGATTGGATATTAGGAAAAATTTCTTCACCAAAAGGGTTACCAAGCATTGGAACAGGCTGCCCAGGGAAGTTAGTGGTTGAGTCTCCATCCCTGGGGGTATTTAAAGGATGTGTAGATATGGTGCTTAGGGACATTGTTTAGTGGTGGACTTGGCAGTGCTAGGTTAACGGTTGAACTTGATGATGTTAAAGGTCTTTTCCAACCTTAATGACTCTATGATTCTATGATTCTATGATTGTATTCCCAAAGGAAGCATGCCAAACAAGCAATATTTGCTTTGGCTTGAATGCCAATGCCAAATTGTCCAGGGCTAATAGAAGAACCCGGGGATCATCAGAGCCCCTGAACAGTCACTTCCAGAATGTGGAAAGCCTTGACAGTATTTATCTGTTTTCTGTATGCTTATGAACCATCCACTCTTAACAGAGGTAGACATCTCTGTAAGACATTTCTTTTTCTATGCAGGAAATAAAGTGCTGAACACTTCTTCCACAAACACGGATCTTGTTTAAAACATGCTTGAGACTCTTAGAAAGGGTTTGAGTGGCCAAAGTTGAAATTTTTTATTGTTTTTTAGTCTGTCCTTGCTTTTGCAAGTTGGACGTCAGTATTCACTGCCTAGCAAATACCCTCTTCGACTGAGATTTGGAAATCCCTGGCGAAAGTTGCATAATGCCATAGATGTGGGAAGGATAAAGATCTGGAAACCAATGTCTTTGCATCTTATTTCCTATTTTCCACATGGTACCATGTCATATTTGTATAATTTTTTTATGTAAATTGCATAAAATATAGTATATTGCAGCTTTCACTTAGTAAGACAGTCTTTAATGTATTTTTTTTTAGGGAAAACCCCGTTCCCCAACAATCTTCAGGACAATTTGTGAAACTTTCAAAACACTGTGTTTGTACAGCACCAGAGTTTATTTCAGGCTTTTCTAAAACATTGGACTGGTTTGGGAAAACGGAAGGGAAAGGTTTAGTCATATTCCTTAATGAAACTCTGGTTTAATTTAAAGATGTCACGAATTTTATGGCAGTCTTTATTTACTTTCACTTAGCCCCCCAAAACAAGTATGGCTTCCAGATTTGCTACAAAGCGAGCAAAAAAGCAGGAAATATTAAACAAACTTTGATTAAGAGCCTGATTCTGCTGATTAAAATCAGTGGCCAAACACTCTCTGACTCCAGAGATCAGATCTGAACCTTTACTGCACTGGACCTGCTCCAAACCCCACTAAAGTCAATAGGAGTTTTTCTTTTAAGCCCAGTAACTGGGTGTCTGTCTGCTTTTTTCTCTCTTAAATTATAAATCACCAGGAGAAGTTTAATCTTGCAGTTTTCAGTGCCAGCATGACATTTATTTTAACTTTGGCTGTTGACAAAGCATCCTGCATCCCGCGTTTCCCTGCTGGCAATCACATGTCTATTCTAACTCACATGTTACTTTCTGTCAGGGATTTTATTTTATTTGTTCTCTGCTTATTGTCATCCACTTCTCCAATCCTCTCTTTTCATCTGTCCATCACATCTGGCAGTGAGAAAAATGGATCTATTTTGCAATACCAATTTCAGTGCCACTTGCCAGTCCAAATAAGAGCTGTGTATCTAACACACCATACAGGGTCTCAGTTTCTGGATTTTGTCACAAGAGCTGTATTTTCTCAGCAGCTTATTAACAGCGTGTGTTTGGGGTGAAAATTAAGCAAATGGAAAAAGGATGTCACAGCAAGGAGCTGTGTTGCAACACTTAGGTTATTATATTGCATTAAGTTAAACAAAGACTGTTTAGCCATGTTATGACTATGATTCTCATTCATTCCAGTCCCTTAAGAAAATGTATTTGAAAAGAGGCAACTTTGCTCAGTCAATTTCCCTTTGGTCAAAATGCTCCCAGGTGCCACTCTTGTGAATTTGACAGGAAAAAAAAATGTTAAGGGGGAGTAGAGCTTGAGGGGGGACTGGGGGAAGATTGCCATAACTCTGCTGATGCCAAGAATAAGAATAATGGGAACTGCTACAGATCGGAAACTTTCTTTTGGTCATTTATCAAGCCCATATTATTTTCTCATCTTTCATTGTCTTTGGAGCGTGTATGTCAGGTGAACAAAAAACGTTACAAGAAATCTTGAATTGCACTCTACTTTCCCAGAAAAATGTGCTGACCATCTATCGTGTGCCTGAGGTGAACCATGCAGCTTTTAAACTGGCTCTGGATCCATAAATAGCCCTTGGACAAGGCTGCCAGTCATCTGAGAAGGCTTTGAATTTCTCATTCAAGGAAGGGGTGACATACAATTGCTCAGCACCAACCCTTTGACTGGCTTTTTCTCACATCTGGCCAATGACTTTGTTGCCTAAATGGGAGCTGAGCAATTCTGGAAATTGGACTCTAAGTAGGAAACATTCCCACTTCTGCTCTGTCAGTCGTGTTGGTGGGAAAATAAAACACTGTGACGCTTTTACCATATGTGGATTTCAGAATAATTTCTAAATCCCCCATGCCTGAGCCATAGCTTGCTGAACAATTCCCATCATCTACTGTTCCTGATTAGGGTGGAAATGATGCAGGTGACTTTGATAAGATTAACTTCTTGGGTGACCTAATTTAAACACAGCTATTCTACCTTGCAAATGCCTAGCCACTTGGTGGGCTTTAGCCGGAAAACTGTTAGTTCTCAAATGAAAGGGACAACTGTGTCTGCCAGGTCTGACCTCCGCAAAGAAATCAGCCTTCTCGTATGTTGCAACAGTGGGTGCTGTATCCTTTCTCTCTGTAGGATTTCCCACTTTAAGGTCTTGCTTCCAAGTCTTCACATACAAACCACTGCCTGCAACTCTCTTTTACTTACCTGAACTGGGCATAAAGCTCTTGGAACACAATTTCCACTTTCCCGATGAGGGATGCTGCCTTCAGTCACACTGTTCTCTACCAATCTGACAAACATATTTTCCCCCATGCTGTCCTTCATTTACTACCCAGATTGTTCCCATCTTCTTCTGTTCCTGTTCACTCTTGAAAGCTCACTTCTTCCATAATGCAGACAGCAACATCTGACTTGTTAACAACCAGACAGGTGAGGAGCTGTGTCTCAGCTCCTAAAACACACCCTGCTTGTGGCCTACTGATAATTGCACATCTGATCATAACATCCACATTATTTCAGACTCCATCCACCTATCAATCCATTTCTCATGTGTGAGCTGGTTCTAGGGCTAATCTTGAGTGGCTTCCAACAGGGAAAACTCACCCAGCCTCAGGGTATGAAAAAAAGGGCAACACTAAATAATACGTGCTGCTAAGCTGTGAAACTGCTTGCCACAGGAAACTGTGGATACAAAGAGATTTAGAAGTAGCTGGATAAATTCCTGGAAGCAAAATTCACCAGGGGCTATTAAATATAAAGACACTATGTCTGGCTCCGGAAATCCCAGCACCACAAATGATTGGCCCTGAGCCTCAATCTGTGTGCCCTGTCCTGATATCCTTCCATAAGTACCCACTACGGCTGGCTGCCATAGACCAGGTATTGGGCTGGCTGGACATTTGGTCCTAACCAGTTTGGCCATTCCTGTGTTTTTGTGTTAATAGATGAGCTGGGACTGAATATCACATTTGGCACTAATGTCTCTGCATTTACCCAGCAGCATTTCTATCACCAGCACTCTCCTAGCTGCTTCTGCCATGACATCTGGACATCACGTAGCACCTGAAGCACATTAAGATTTTTCAGCAGGTAATAAACCCCTGGATAGTGTATGGCAGGCAAGCCCCAGTCTCTAAATACCCACCATGGACATTGCTTTCTTCAGCAATTGCCGAAGCCTGGTTTAGATTAAACTACTTCAGACCAGCCACTGCAGAAGGGCAAGGCTGGAAATGGAAGTCTCTCTTGTTTTGTTTGGACTCTTTTTTCCTGCTGATTGGTTGTTTTGGGCTTGTTTGTTTTTTGATAAGTTATTTAAAGGACAAATATAAGGCTAGACAGCTGAATGCATCAAGAAGGTCAGCCAATTTCTCAGGCTACTGTCTTTTTCCAGCTGTTCCAGATGAGAAGAAGGATCAGGCAGGGCTGTACCTCCCTGGTTGCTTTCCATAGCATAAGGTAGACTTCTCTGATATAAAGCAAGGGGTTAGAGAGGTTAGAGGATGCTGGGGTGGCAATGACATACAGGACACCAGCAAGACCCCTCTCCCTGTTGGGCAACTGCTCTTTTTAGACCCATTGCCAGTGTCATATATCCAGGACCACTCTCTGTCAGAGCCCTGAAACAGCTGTGCTGTTCAGCTCTGGCTCTGAGAATGATATGGACCTGGAGCCTTGCTTCAGCATCTGGCTTCCCAAACTCCACGTATGATAGGGTCACAGCAGTGGAAAACTTCTTGTGAGACATGGGTTGTGTCAGACTGTCCCCTACAGCTCTCTCCCTGGAGGGTACCGTGCACAGGTTGCCCAGGCCCACCAGCGTGCAACTCAGTATATGAGCACAAATGCGCCAGATCACACTGAACAGGGGAAGGTGAAGCACAGTATCCTTTTCACACATCAGATATGGGGGACAGGGTTGGCCTCAGAGGACGGTGACACCTCCACTTTGGCTGGGTCTCCCAGAGCTCCCCTGGGAATTATTCCCATTTTGTCCCCTTTCTTGTCTGCAAATGGGGCAGCTTAGCATGGAAAGGGTTGCATCAAGCAAGTTGATATATGAAGGAAAGAAGGGAGGAAAGGAAGGGAGGGAGGGAGGAAGGAAGAAAGAAAGGAAGAAAGGAAGGAAGGAAGGAAGAAGGAGAAAGATGAAAGAAAAAGAAGAAAAAAATATTTTTAAAAAAGCAAAAAGGAAAAGGAAAAGAAGAAAAAAGAAAAAAGAAAAAAGAAAAAAGAAAAAGGAAAAGAAAAAATAAGAGAAAGAAAAAGAAAATAAGAAAAGAAGAAAAAAGAGAAAGAGACAGAAAAAGAAAAAAGAAAAAGAAAAGAAAAAGAAAGCAACTATGCATTTCTGATGACAGCTGCACAAATGTGCCTTATTCTGGCAGATCTCTCAATTAAAATCAAGCCACCCTAATTTAAGGGGAAAATAAACACAGGCCTGATGTTATGTGCTTTGCTTTCAGATGGAATCAGCCTGAGGAGAGGCAGCAGGGCCCTTCGCTCCGGCCGGCTGGTTGTAAGGGAGAGGCAGATCTCGCTGCGTCAGCTGCCGCCCCTGATGCCGAGACGAAGCGGAGCAGCAGTTTGCACCCCTGCAGCAGCACAGAGGCCGGGGCAGGAGAGCCCCCACCCCGCAGTGGCTCTGGGCATGAGGGGAAATGGCGGTCCCGGACAGGTCTGGGACCTGGGGCCCCAGAAAACTGGGGCAGACAGTTCAGCGCAGTGACTCTGCTCCTTTTTAACTGGGTCCATATCAGCCAGGGGCCACAAGGGAGAGCTTGGACAGTCTGCCCTGACACTGTCCCTAACAGTGTAGAATAAGGAAGTTCAAAGTACAACCATATTTTCTCAGCTTTTTCTTCTCCCACATTTTAAAAATGAGGGTGTTTTTTTCGCATAGCTGTTCTGAAACTACTGCTGAGCAACACGAGGGGCTACTTTTTGAGCAAGCAAGCTAGGAGTGCCATTCACATAGAATCCACATGGTTTACTGTAGTGCTCCTGCACTCTCCTGGATGGGAAAGATGAGTGCCCCCATAACGGCTTGATGGCTAGATTCCTACCTGGGAACAACAAAGCTGTCTTAAAAGCCCCTGTTCATCCTTCTGCTGTTGGTTTTTTTCCTCTTCTCACCGTACTCATGGTAAAATAAAGACCACCTTTGGATAAGAAAATGAGTTTGCTCACAGACTGAGTTCCCACTGTCTCCCATGCTTCTCCGACAAAACTGTTCATGGAACAGTAGACACTCTTTGCGCATCTTAGGGACCAGATAACATGGCATAGCCTGGGGCTCTTGCAGGTCTCCACAAGCCAGATAAAGCCCTTAGCCTGCACAGTGGGAACTGCTACTACGTTATGATGGAAGAAACCAAAAACCAGCAGCACAGGGATGCAAAAGCCCAAGGGTCTGGGGAACCATAAAAGGGTCCCTTGCCCACCTGGACATCTGAAAATGCCCATTTGCTGCACAGAAGGAATCAGCCTGAAGTTTCAGGGGAGAAAAAAAGAGAATTTAAAGAGTGTAACAACAGGAAAAATGTGCAAACTCTTCAGCATAAGCTATCATGGATTCAGTTCTGGATTACAGAGGTTCAAGAGATCAAAGCAGTAGCAACCAGAAGGGGCAAACCAGAGACAGCACGCAGATAAAAGAAGAGATGAAAGCCAAAGAGCTTGGACAGGAGGCTGACATTGTTAAACGAGGAACTGGGGTTGGATTGAACTGGTAGTGCTTGATGTGTTGTCTAGTCCCTTTTTTGGCCTCACTGGTTTCTGCAGAACTGAAGCTTTGGAGGTTGGGGAGAGAAGGGGGAGGAAAAATGATGTTTCCATTTTTTTGTCCTTGCCAAGAAAAGCTTCTGTGTATGAGTCATCTCTGTGCTGCCTGTGGAAGGCTGCAAGGAGCTGGGTCAGAAAGGATCTTCCTGGGGGTAAAACACTGTTCAGGGGTACAGTGGACCCAGATTCAGCTGTGCCGCAGGGTCCCCAGATGTAACCCTGGTGGGACACCTACTCTTTGTCTTAAATGTTTGTGCAGGGGGCCAGGCTGATGCACAGTGCTTCCTTACACCCTGGGATTAGGTGTGGATCTGCCCCTCAGGCAGCCGGGGACATTTGTAAGCTGATGGGGTATCTCTGGGAATTTCCTATATCTTAATACAAAGTGTTCCTATTGCCTGGCCTGAGAGGGTAACCCAAGCAATTGCATTAATAGCCTCTTGACAGAGGATCAATTAATCAGTCAATGCATCAGGGAATGGGCGGATCCTCTCATTTCTGTACCTCCTCAAAGCAAGGCCCTCTGGGTGAGCAGGTGGGACTGATCACATCCCACAGCTGCTTTGTGTAAGCTGGGATTCGTATCTCCCTCTTCTCTGAGACAGGCCACCTGGGCCATCAGCTGGGAAGAGGAGGAGGAAGAAGGAAATGAGGAAAAAGAAGAAAGACAGGAACGAGGACATCTCAGAAGAGGACATGGAGCTGGAGTTGTGGTATGGTGTAATGAGATGTTCCTGTAACAGGACTGACTAGGGTGGAGGGAGGAACCTTCTTGAGCAGTAGGGCCTGAAAATGAAAGGAGCAAGTGACAATGACAGGCTCTTGCTTACTTGTGGACCTGATGCTGTGGAGAACTGTGGCAGCCCAGCAGTGTGATGTGTTGTGGGTGAGGCTTTGGTGCAGAGAGGGAGCAGGGATTGCTCCTGTATTCTGAGTTACTCTGTCCAAAACACATTTGGGGACTGGCTGGGACCTGTATGAACAAGTCTGAGGTGGGATCAGTTTGGAAAATGAGATCTAAGTGACTCTGTGGTTTGAGAGGTTGACCTTAAGGTGGAGGGAGGAGAGACATGGCCTGTGAATTGGTTAATTCTTTATTTTTTTCCTTCCTATGCATGAAAGGATAAATACTGTGTCCTTCTCAGCCTCTTCTCTCTCCTTACTGGGGCTTCTAGTGCATTCAACCCTTACTCAGGCTGAAAAGCAGGAAGGTCACTCCCCGCTCAGTGGTGAGGCCAGGTTGGTGCCAAGGTCTCTTGGTATCTATTTGCAAGCTGTATTCATAAGGCCAGAAAAAACCCAAATTTTGCTCCATGCTGCTGTGGAGCAGCACCTCAGTGATCTCCAGCTGCCATCTGCTGGTAACTGCGCTGTGCTGGAGCTGGACAGCCAACGCTTCGCTGCAGGACCCCTTTCCCTACCTGGTGCAGAGGCTGGGCGTCCCTGGGGACCAGGGACCTGCAGCAGGAGCTGCCAGCTTTCCACATCAGTCAGGGCAAAGCAGTGCACAAGAGATGGCAAAAAGCTACCTGAACTAAAGGGACCTTGTTTCAAGGTGTGTGTGGGTGAATCAATCCTGTTATAGCAGAGCATGGAATGACAAGCAGAGTTTAAGTGCTGCAGTAAACTTGATGATTTTTCAGACACTAATTTTTTTCTGGAGAGATAGTAAAACTGCCTTGGGGAAGAGGCAGGGAAAAAAAAATCTGTTAAAACATGTTTCTGCTGTTTTCTGGTCACTTAGGCCCAGAAAAACAAGTTAGCAAAAAGTGAAGTAGTTGTTGAGAGCTTGGGTGTTTGCACAGTTGGGATTTGTTTGGGTTTTTTTTGTTTTTGTTTTGTTGTTCTTTTGTTGTTGGTTTGTTTTTTGTTCCAACTGAATTTTGCAATTTCAGAGCTGTTCTGCTGCATATTTGCTAAAGAAGATAAGAGTCAGAGGGGTCCCATGGGTTGCATGAATACTAACTGTCCCTCACAGCATGAACAGTAGGTTCACAGCGCTATTTGCACCTCCAGCTGGGCTGAAAACACCCTCTCCCTGCCTGCAGCCCTGCACTGCAGCTGCCCCTCTTATCTTGGACCTTGTCAGGTACATCACATAACACAGTGGCCAGGCATGGCCTGTTGCTTGACCTGCCAGCAGGCATCTGTCCCCTCTGCATACAGCCCAACACATCACCCCTTCTGCTTTGGGTTATGCTGTAAAGCTAAAAGGTCAGCAAATGTCCCAGACAGTGCCAGGCCCTGTGATGCTGTTCTGCCTTCCCTGCATACAGAACTCTTGTGGGTGGGAGGCGAAAAGCCACAGATACTGCCAGAAGTTGTCTGAGTAATTTATTTCACCGGATTTGAAAGAGGGATTTCCTGGGGTGTTCACAGGGAGGAGGTGGCAAAGGTGCTTTGTTCCTTGTGAGCAGCATCCCTGTCCTCAGTCACTAGTGGATGCATTGGTTAACACCAACTAAACATGGTAGAGAACGAATAGTTCTGAATATATGAAGTCCTTACAAGGTTCATGAAAATAAATGACAGAGCAGAGGAGAAAAACCTTATCAGTCCCACCAGCA
Source organism: Scopus umbretta (assembly GCA_013400535.1). NCBI lineage: Eukaryota > Metazoa > Chordata > Aves > Pelecaniformes > Scopidae > Scopus > Scopus umbretta. The sequence goes on from VZTL01012639.1 coordinate 15,787, forward strand.
AAGGAAAAATTGAAGTGTGAGCTTTAACCCTCATTAGCTAGGAGAAAATCCACAGCAGCAGTGTACTCTGATCACTAGAATGGATGTGTGAGACTTCACACTTCCCTCCAACACCAGAGCCTCCTATCCTAGGATGTACATCCAAAGGAAAGCAGGTTTCATCTGTTTAATTGCTCACAGAAGAGTTTGTTTCTTGAGGTCCTCTTAGAGACCCACCATTGGATCTGCAGCTTGGAAGGCTGCACGTCAAAGAGCAGAGACTGTGCTAGGAGAGCGGGGGAGTGTAAGAGTGGGGCCTCAGCTGAGCACCAGCGTTGGCAGTTCTTCTGTGGAACTTGTGAGGTTTATTGTTTTCCTTAAAGCCCCTGTTTCTAGAGTCATGGGATTGCAGTAAGCATCCCAAATTTCATGCAAATATCAGACTTACTGCTAGAACTCCTTGTGATGGAGAAAAGTGTAAAGATGCACCCTCAGGGAACAGAAACCAGAAGGAACAAAAAAGCTTCACTGCTAAAAAAGGAGAAAAAAAAAAATCCTCATGGTATCTAAGCCAATATCATTGAATTTTGGCCCCCAACTCAAGAATTTTTAAGGCATGGAGTTGGCAGTAACGAAACTCCACTGATGTTTTGGCCAATAATAAGGGCATTATTTCTTATGTCCTGGCCAGTGTCCCAAACCAGATGATTTCCCTCCCATGTACTCAAAACCCTCCCCTGGAAATCCAGCTCTGCATGGGGCTCTTTATCACGTTTTGTCCTCAGCTTTCTCCAGGGCATCACGAAACAGCAGCATCTTCCTACGCTAAGTCTCATCACACTGTGCAAGTTGATGGCAGTAGTTTATCAAGTCTGATGTATTCCTCAGGATACAAGCTGCTCGACTAAGGTATAGGAGTCATATAAGTTATTATTATTATTATCAAGAGAGAGATTAGCATGGGGGGTGTTGCTGGAGAATGTCATAGCCTTTCTATCTCATTCTAATTTTTTTTTTTTAGTGCAGCTAGGTTTGAAACTGGACCAAGGAGACTATTTGTATTTTGGTTTTGTTTTAAGAAATCTCATCCCTGGAGGAAGCTGTCATTTTGGGATGCTGATTAGCTTTTGCAAGTTGACAGGTAGTAAGGCAGCTTTCTCTGTAGCAATCCCAAGTTCTTTCGCCTAATCAAGCCAACACTGCAGGCTCTGTGTGGAGGAAGCGTAACCCTATCTCACTGCCTGACAACTCCTTCAGTTCCAGACTTTGTTTCCTCCATCCCCACAAACTGTAAGAAACCATTAAGTGTGATTATTTTTTTTTCCTTCCTCCCTTCTCTGCTTCGTTCTTTTAGCAACCATTTTGGCACAGCTTTCCTTGCTGGTTCTTTTCCTTAGGGATAGTAACTCTGAAGACTGTACTCACTTCATATATATCCTTCATCCTTAGAGCTTTTTGACATCTATTTTATTGACTAGTCAAAGGAAATACTGCATCCTTCAAAAATTCTCCTTTCTACAAAAAAAAAGGTTGTATCTTATCCATCCAGAGTGCTTTGAAAAGTGTTCCAACTAGCAATGGATCGACAGGCTTTGTAGAAAAGTCTTGCTGAAGCTAAAAAGAGGGTCTTGCAGCTATAGGGTTTGTCTCAAAATACATGGACTTCATTTCCAGTTCCATGAGAGTCCGTTACACACTGACCACAGGGAATTGACAATGAAATGTAATTATCTTTCATTGACCTGGATGTGAAAAGAAATTGTGTGTTCATAGACTGCTCATTGGAGCAAGAGAAGCTGCTGCCCCAGACTTTCAAGACTGCATTCAAGGGAGGGTCAGCAGCCAAATCATGCTGGCAGAGATGTTTTCCCTGGGGCCCTGATGCAGACATGGGGAACGGACACTGAGTGAGGGAGCTGCATATGAGGGAGGGAAAGAAAGAGCATTGAAGTTTGTGGGAAAGACCCTGTAACTTTAATAAAAGTTCTGCAGAGTTCTGGGACAAAGTGCCATCTGGGAAGAAACCTTTCCTTGATTCCTTCTGTTGGACTTCAATATTTCTAAACAACAGGTTTGTACCAGACGTCACCTTCTGGTAAGAACAACCACCAAACCCCCAAACATTGACTAATCTGTCAAAAGGGAGAATGTCCTTATCCTGCCTCCTACCTCTAAAATGAATAATCTAATTCTTCCTTGCCATTTTTTTCCCTGACATGAAGAAGAAGGATTTTCTCAATAGTCACCAAGCAGAGATGGATCAAAGCTGCTGACACCCGTCTGAATCTGCGGTTCCAAGACATCCAGGCTGTTGGATTTATCTGTGGATTTATCATGAAGCCTATTCTCTCAAAATGGGCCACAAAGTGAAAATTTAAATGCATTGGATCACTTATTAGTTGTGTGTAGGGAGTGTGGTTTTTTTGGTTGTTTTTTTTTTGTTTGGTTGGTTGTGTTTTTTTTTACAGAGCACATATCAAAATCATTCAGAAAAGACTGTTTTCTTCCCCGCTGTGTGATCTGTAAAAGGGTTGTGCAAGATCATACCAGGAAACAGAGATGTGTATGAGCCCACCCCTCCCCTACCCCACAGGAGCTTTCCAGGTGATCATGCACCACCTCCAGTTTTACCAGTGTTGGTCTAAGTTCCTCCTGATTCTCAGACAATGGATTGCAGGAGAACATCAAAGGAAACTGGTTGTTCCTGTAGTACCTACCAAACACACCCTTTGCAGGGGCTGTGAAGCATTATCTTGCCTATTTTGCTGTGGAGCATTACTGTCTCAGGCAGTACGACTTGCCTCCTCCTGTCCTCCCCCTTGGCTGGCTGTCATCTGGAGAGGATGCAATGAGGCAGATATGTTCTTACCATAACTCCTCCATCTCTTTTGCTTGTTGATTCATTATTATTGAATATTCATCTTGCTGTTGGTAGCTAGTGGTCACAGCTCACAACAGCCTTGTTGTGCAGTATCCCTGTGAACACAGTAATTCGCAGCTCAGATCGTAGGTCTTATGTGGTTTTCACTTCTTCCTTGGTGTTTCTCAGACCATCATTTCATTGTACTTCAAACCTGAACCATCTTTCCAGAAAAACAATACCCAGAGTCCTAATACAAACTACAAGTAGGTCTCTTCACATCTTAAATTCATTAAAAATACTCTTATAAAAAGATTTATTCCCAGGGCTTTTACCCAGACTTCTGCATGGAGTTGGCAAAGACATTATGTAATAGCTAAATCTTCATTAGTTATATCTGTTTGCTTTGTGCCTTCGTGACAATGATGAAAGCTGTAAATAAGTATATTGTCCCATCTTAACAAGGCTAGCGTATCCATCAATAAGGACACTTACTCTGCTGAGATCTTTGCAAGGCTGTACAGGGGAGTAAATTAAAGAGAGAACAACATCCTTCATCTAAAGTGTCCTTGTTCTGTCACTTAATGTTTTACCCTTGCTAATATCTTTCAAAGTCTGGCTGTTAGTCAGAAAAGTCACTCAGTAAATGTGACATGTTTTATCCAGCCTAAGTCTACTTGGTCCTAGAATTATTTTTCTAGGCAGCTGCAGCTGCTACTTGAAACTCCTCCTGTGGCTTCTCACCTTAGTTTCCCAGCACTCACTGAAGTTTCCCAGCAGGCGCATGAGGATGGAAGGGGCAACCAGAGGAGTCACAGCAGCTCAGCTGAACAGAGAGGTACAAACCCTTGTTCCAGGTGGCACTTGAGTCATCTGGATAAAGGCAGGCAGAATGAGACTCCACTCTCAGTAATCTTCACTTCAGCCTAGACTGACTGGTTGGTAACCATGCTTAGGCCAAGGCATCTCCTCTCAGCAACTGTCCCAATTAAGCGCAGAAAAAAACTATATGCTAACTTGCAACTGCCCTGTATGTCACACAGATGACAGGATCATGGGTCCACAGTGCTCGGGCAGGAGCTACAGGTAATCTTTGGGATAGAGTGAGGAGCGGGTAAGTAATAGTCAGTGCTGCTTGCTGGGAGAGGTCCATGTTTGCAGCTCTCTGCTGAGCAGAAAGCCCAAACAAAGCACATCCCATGTGAGCCCATCTGCTTCTGCACCAGCATTGCATGGTTGTGGCTGAGCAAACACATCCTCTGCATGGCTCTCCCCCACTCCAGGAGTGGACAGGAGTAGTCTCCAGCACACAGCACTGTGAGCTTCCCTCTTGGTGTGATGGGTATGCAAAGGATTCTGCCAAGGTTCCTACCAAAATCAGCACCTTCCCTGGCTCGTCTGCACAGTGTTTATACCACTGCTTTCAGCACAGGTATCCCTCACTCACCCTAGGGTTAAAAAACACAGGGAGACTTGAAGTGATGGACTTGCTCCAGGTTTATGGGACAGTCCAGGAGTGAAAATCAGAGTGTGGCCTGCAGAGGGAAGAAAAGAGCTGTGGTAGCACTGCCGCAGCTTCCCGGGGTTCTGTTCCTCTTCCCACTGCTGTGGCTGCTCCCCATCGTGCTGTTCATCCGGAGCAGGCTCTGAGCTGAATAGCTTGCCTTTAAACGTTAAATACATTTAAAGCCCATTCATATCAAACCAAAATTAAACTGCTGGATTTTATTCAACAGCCATTCCCCCCGAGAAAGGGCTGAGAAGAAAATAATGGTTAGCTGGATGCCTCACCCATCCAGCACGTACAAAAAATCCCCCCAGGAGGTAAAGTGAGAAGTGAGGCTTGGCTATCTCCTTGCCTCATTGCATTGTTATCTGTGTATAAGCCAATTTCTCAATCCATTTAGAAATTCACTAATTGTCATTGGAGCTATTTGCTGACGACTGTGAAGTAGCTTCGTAATGAAGAGGAAGTCCATTTATTCATTAACATTTGCAAAAATAATTGCCTGTCACTTAACCGAACATCCTTTGCTCCAGAAACACTTGCTCTTCAGCACATATTTTTTTTAGCTGCACACTTTGAAACGCCACTTATAATTTCCAGTCCCTGAAAGGGCTCATTCTCAGCTGCTGTGACATGAGTGAAGAGGCACACTCCACAAGAGGACACTAAATGTCCTGTCACTTTTGCTGGAAGGAGAGGAGAGCATATTAATGGTGCTGAAGCAGGCCTCCAGCAGGCAGGTTGCAGCTCTGAGGTACTGCTTAAATTGTCCAGTTTTACGGGGCTGCTGCTCCCCTGCAGCCTGCTTGCACCTCTGCTGGGTATCCCAATGATGCTGGGAGAGGCCATGGCTGCAGGGCTCAGTGCCAATAAGCCCATCTCTGGCCAAATTGATGAGGCACATGAGGTAGCCCCAGGCCCACTATCTGAGCTCCAGAGGCTGTCTTCTGCCCCCAGTTTGCTAACCCTGCTCTCAGCCCTCACAAAGGCAAAAGAAAAACTGCACCAGTGAGTGAGTCCTGGAGGGAGGGGGAAAGGCTCCTTGAGGGGTAGAGGAGTGATGTCTCAGGAGGGGAATGTGGAGAGGGCGGAGATCTGTACTCCTCTGCTCAGCCCTCTGTGCCCATGCCCATTACCCCCGTGAGTATAGCTAACACCACCAGTGCCTGTTCATATCATGGGTGACACCCCACAACAGCTTTGTCCCCCGTGCTCACCGGCTCACCCCTCCCCACCATGCCCAGCGCTTCCTCTGCTACTACCAGCGCTCACACCAACACAGATAACATAAGCAAACCTGTCCCTTAGCCTTGGGGAAGCAAAATTCAGCTTCGCCTACATGACTGAGAAGCTTTGAGGTGCTCTGCCTGCTGGGGAAGACGGGTTTGCCGTAGCAGTTAACGAGAGCATCCAAGGTGCCTTGTCAGATCTCCTGGAATAAGCAGGAGCAAACGAGTGTGCCTCCCCCAGAATCGATAGAGATGTGCCTGCTGGGCTTATGCTGCTGTAATATCTTTCACTCCAATGGCTGCTCATTTGTTTGTCAGCTGTGTGAATTTTTATTGTTCCCCGGGCATGTGAATTCCCCCATCCATTCCCAGGGCAGGGAGCGCCACGTTGCCTGGGGGTGGATAGATGCTGATGTTCACTTAAGAGTGTGTGGAGCAGACGATAAGCGCTGCCCTGCTGCCAGGGCCTGGCAGAGCTGTGCACCTCGCACCATGTACTGCACTTCTTGCCCAGGGCTCCTGCTGCGGGGCTGGGAGCCAGGGCGAGCGTCACACAACACCAGCATGCGTCATCCGCTTGGCTGTGGGCAGGGACGGCAGCCACGTCCCCAGGTGAGCATGGGAGGAGCACATATCTGCAGCTGGCCCTGAGGAGTGGGGAGCCGAGCAACTCCTGCCTGAACAGGACCGAGGGCTGAAGGGCCACGAGACCGCTGAGCAGTGAAGGAGGGCACCGCCGCAGACACACTCGAGGTATCATCCGCATTCGAGGTGCAGCCTCTGCAATCCTGCCCAGTCATACCAGCAATGGACTTGGCCACTATGGCGTGGGATGAGCCAGTTGTTGTAATAACACTTGACAGGGTCCTGCCACCATAAGCCAACGTCGTTCTAGTGGGTCCAATGGACTCGTGATAGCTCACAGTTGCTGGCAATAGCTTATTAGATGTATTTACTTTTCAGGAGTGCAAGCTTTCAAGTGTTTGTTAAGTGTTAATTGCTGCTGGTACAGTGCCTAGGGAAAGTGGGGTGAAGGGCTTGGTTGGGCAAGTACTTCGGATTGGGGTCCCCGTGGGGAGCAGCATTCCTGGTTTGGGAAGACTGGAGATACTGGCTCTGTTTGCTTCTTGGTCAGCAATTTGATGCATTTCAAGATTAGACAACTGTCTTTTTGCTTTTGGGTGCTGCAGTGTTAAGAGGGAAAAAGTGTGTGGGTGAGTGTAAATCAGCTCTGCTCAGGGGAAAGCTGCCTGTTTACTCCAGGGAAATTAGGCTTCCAGATATTTAATTTCTGGCAACTGTACTTCAGCTTGTTGAAACATTTCAGTCTTGAAAAGCCTCATGGATAATGAGACTACAGGAAGGTGCCACTCACAGACCGGGGAGCAGGGGTGGACAGGGGCCTTGTTTTGGCAGCGCAATTAATGAGCAAGCAGGTAGCCAGCATTTGCGATAAAATGCTGGGAGAGGGGGATAAACAAAATGAGAGAAAGGTTTTGTAGCCTCCCTTGAAACCAAGAACAAGCAAAGCTCACCTAAGTTTAAAACTTCCCACCTGATATGTGATGGGGCGAGGGACCATGGAGAGGGGAGGAAATAGGAGATTGTTCTGCTCTGAGGACCAGGGGACTGCCTGGAGAAAGCTTGTGCCCTGCAGCTGACTCTGTAGTGGCTCTGCAAACCTGGTAGGAGCCTTGGTTGACCCTCTGTTGTGGTTTAACCCTAACTGGCAACCAAGCACCACACAGCCACTTGCTCACCCTCCCTCCACCCCAGTGGAATGGGGAAGAGAACCAGGAAAACCAAACCAAAACAAAAAAACCCCTAAAACCCACAGGTTGAGATAAAGGCAGTTTAATAGGACAGCAGAGAAAGAGAAAATAATAATAAAATGATAAAAGAATATAAAAAACAAGTGATGCACAATGCAATTGCTCAATGCCCAGCCCATCCCCAAGCAGCAATCACTACTTCCCCTGGCCAACTCCCCCAATTTCTATACTGAGCTTGATTTCAGGTGGTATGGAATAGCCCTGTGGCTAATTTGGGTCAGCTGTCCTGCCTGCATTCCCTCCCAGCTTCTTGGACACCTGGCAGAGCATGGGAAGCTGAAAAGTCCTTGACTAATGTAAACAAAACGCAGCACTATAGCAGCTACTAGGAAGAAAATGAACTCTGAATTAAGCTGAAACCAGGACACCCTCCCAAAGCTGTCCCAACAAAGGAGCAGAGGGGCAGTGTGACCCACACCCCGTGCCCTGATTTAGAGGGTTGGTGATGTCAAGAAGAGCTAGGCTGGTGCTGGAGGGTCCCCACCTTGACTCCAGACCAGGCTGGTGCCCTCAGCTGAGGTGTCCTGTCCCCTGTTAGTGAGTATGTGATAGCTGCAGACAGAGGTAATGGAAGGACCTTTGCAGCCATGTCGGAGCTTGGGTCTTGGGGGCTGGTACCACAGTCAGGACCATCTTATGTGTGTCCCAAGTGTTCTCTGCTTTCTTTTAGCATCCAGCTAAAGCCCTTCATGATTTTTTTTCTGACAGGCCTCAGGGTAAGCCCTGCTGATTCTGACAGAGTGGCAGCCCCAAACCAAACCCCTCCCAGGGACATCAGTGGTAGCCCCTTCCTTTGCCTGCTAGCCCAACCCACTGCCCTTCCTTCTCCTACAGCAGCAACCCCTCCATATGAGCACTCAGGAAACACCACCAGCCGACTTGTGATTTCCCTGGTGCTACTGCAGGTGGGGAAAGTGAGGCAGGGAACTGACAATGTCTTGGAGGGACATTCACAGCATTGTGGGCACTCAGCAGAAAGAAGAAAAGTAGTTCTTCCTCAGTCAATGGAGAGAGAGGAGAGATATCTCCAGAGGGTGACTTGGGCCAGCCATGGTCTGGAGATGTTTGTATTTATAAACTAAGGAGGAAATGGATGCCACAAGTCCCCATGGCTTTGAGAGTGGCATCAGGAGCCAAAATCTGTAGGAGGCAAATGTATTTTGGCATCATTAGGAATCACACTGAGAAGCCAGGTCTGTGCCCATCTGCCTGTCTCAGGCTTTTGGGTTATGACCATCAACTGAATCACTTACCATCCTGGACTCCTCTTGGCACCTCTGAGCAGGGCCCTGGTGCAGAGGGAGGTGAAGGCACAGGTCCTGCCTGGCCCCAGCATTAAGAGGTGGATAAGGGCCAGGCATCCCATGCAGCTGAGGAATGACTCTGCTGCACCAGGCAGCTGGCAGGATGGGGAGGGGAATCCATGGTTCGCAGCTTGCTGCTGTGGTAGGGGACAACCCCCTCCTACCTGGCCATGCCCCAAGCCAGTTGCTGCTCCTGCTGCCACTGCAGCTTTCCCAACTCATGTAGGTGACCTGGCATTGGCTCTGCTTGTCACATGCACACTGGAGAGCCTGCCAAGAAAACTCAGCTGTCTTCCCCCTGCACTTCCCCCTGTTGCCATCTACAAAGTGACTGTACAGCAAAAAAGGTGCTCCCTGTCTGCTGACCGTCCACTGGGGCTGTGGGTCTCTCTGCAGCATGGAGTATCCCTGAGCTGCAGCACAGGATGAGGAAGAGGCAGCACATGGCTGGACCGAGTGAGGAAAGCGGCACCAATGCCCTTGCCTGTGGCTGGTCCTGCCCCTGAGGGATGGGTGCAGGTGCTGCATCCATCCTGCACAGATTAGTATCCTTACCACCTGTGCCAGGAAGAAAGACCAACTCCCCTCTATGGCAGTTCCTCTTAGGAGTAATTTTCCTTTCTAGGATGCTGTGGAGAAAGTGATGTGAAAGAGGGGTGGGGGACAAGACAGTGTGTCACATCCATTTGCCATCCCAGTGACTGCCACCAGTGGGTAAATGGGCAGGAGAGGGGACCACTGGTAAAAGGATGCAGGAGCATCTGGGAGGGATGCTTACACCATGGAGCTATGAGGGCATGCTCACTGATGAACCATGGAGCCAAAGCTCCTGCTGGGGCCTGCTGGGAAACATTAGCCACAGTCCTGCCTGGTTCCCGCTCCCCAATCACATGTTCTCCACCCTGTTAATTATTACAAGGGAAGCGATGAAGGCCGACGTGCACCAAAGTCCAGTGTGAGAGAGAAAATCAGCAGTTCGCTTGCAGCAATGAGCCAGCCGACTCCAGCCGCCACAGAGCTGCCCACACTGCCAGGGGACATGACAGTGGCCTTTGGGGTGGCAGACATCATCGTCGTGGTTTTTTACTTCATCTTTGTCCTTGTCGTTGGGATATGGGTGAGTCCCCAAGGTGACTGGGTTTAGGTCTGCCTGAAGCAGAGAGCCTTTGATCCTCCTGGGTGCAAAGATGTTTGCAAAGGGTATCCTCTGCACACAGTTATCCCATGGCCTATTGAGCAGGTTTGTGGGGTGACAGTGGTCTTCTGGTGAGCCCTCACCCATACCCCCACATGGGGACAACCAAGGGGTCATTCTCTGGTGGTTGTTATGGGGATGCATGCTGCAAAGTAGTCTCACACCAGGGTGTGGACAGGCAGAGGGCAAAGGCAAGAGAAAAGCTGGAGTTGAGGGGGAGAAGACTGAAATGGGGCTTTAAAAAGCTTTGGAAAGATTGTTACTAATGATTTGTTCATGTTGCTTTGTGAAGGCCTCTTTCATGGAGACCTACAATCTTCTGGTTGGCTGAAGTGTTTTTTTCTCACTCCCAATGGGTACATTCAAGGATAAGTCATTAAATAGGTACAATCAGCTTCTTTCCAAAGCTGGACTACCAGAAACCTGCACAAAGAGAGGCAGAAGCAATGGGTGAAGCCTGGCATACTTAACAGATACACAAAACAATTTTAGGAGCTGATGCTTAGACCAGGTTTTCAGGCTTCTCCTGGCTTGGAGGCAGTGCTGCTCACCAGTCTGGGTGCTGCCATGTGCATAGGTGTTTTGCATCAACCATTATATTACGGTGCCTGACTGCAACTTCCTGGTTGTTGCAAACAGCAAGCACAGTCAGCCTCAGTCACATCAGAGGGGCTTGCTGGCCTATTGACATCCTATTGCTCTTGAAATCCCTGCAGTTCTCATGCAGTGCCTAGATGAGGCTGCATGATGTGGCCATACAACTGTGGGGCTGCTGGAAACCCTGAATCCCCAGCTGTGGGAAGAAGCAAGGTAGCAGGACCTTCAGCAGGGAATTGCCAGCCATCCTGGAGTGACCCTGCATGTCATGCACAAAGACAGTCCTTGATGGCATCCCATTGGATACAAGGTTGTCCTCTGATTCTCACCCCTGTGCCAGTTCTCCCTTATTTGGCTCTGAAAGCATTTGCCTAGGGGTGCTGGACAGTGAGGAGAGAAAAGCTTCCTCTTAATGCACACAATTGTCAGAGGGTGGGCAGCCTTTCTTGGAGCTGCAAACACATACCTGCACATGGCTGAGAGCACTCAGACCCCTAGATGTCTCAAAATTAGATGTCTTTCACAGGGGCCATGCCTCAGGCTGCATCAGAGCTATGCACTACCTGTCTGTGCTTCTCTGAGTAGGGTGAAGCCAGCTGACTGTAGTGACACCCAAGGGAGTAGGACTAAAGTGGTGCAAAAGGTTGCTGATGGAATGTTTCAAGGATACTGGGATGGGCATTGAATCTGAATTTAAGGTGGGTGAATGGGGGAAAACACTTTTTTTTTTTTTTTCCTGTGCTTCCAGTCATCTATACGAGCAAGCCAGGGGACCATTGGAGGCTATTTCCTAGCTGGACGATCCATGACTTGGTGGCCTGTGAGTGAAATGCATCCCCCTGTTTCTCATGGTTCAAAAGCAATTCCACATGTAAGGAGGGCAGGTCTAGTGAGGGGACCCAGTCCATACATGTTTTGACTGTAGCCTTGAGATGAAGAGGATCCACCAGGAATCATCCCATGCAGCTTTGCTAATGGGCTACAGTGTGGAGCTGCTAGGCCAAAAGGATAGTTCAGCATCTTCAGGTTCCTTCAGGTTTTTTTCAACTCCCAATTTATCTGCTAAAGTCAGCAATAAAAATATTTGTATTGATGGAAGTGAGGGAGTGCTGACTAGTGGGTTTGAAACTCTTTGGCCCCAACTCACCAAAGATACCATTGTCGCCAAGCCAAGAGAGCATTAAGTAATCTAAGAGTGTTCTACCCTGTAAAAAAGCATTTAGAGACTGAAAAAAGATAAATAATTCCAAAGCCCAGTACTTTCTGAGCTCTTGCTATTTAGAGTAAAGTTGAGATTATTGACTAACAATGTAAAGGATATAAACTTCAAACCACCACAGTATAAATATTCACTATGAAGGAAAAAAAAAATCTATTGAAGGCACCTTTTCTTAGGAGTGAAAGGTACATATAAAGATAATTTAAAGTTTGAAAGGAATAAAAACGCCACAGGAATAAAGATCCTTCTCAGCCAGTACCAGACTCTAGCACCATATATCTCTCCAGTGAGCCATGGGTAATGGAATGTACTTCTCAACCAAAATACTGTATTTTTTTCTTTTTTTCCTTTGGGTGTACATTGCCCATAAATTCACTAGGTTATATTTTCAACCTCTTCCATCAGAAGTTCACATCTTTCTAAAATCTGTTATGTCTTAAATGTTCTTTATTCTTCTCTCTCAGTCAAGTGACATTTAATGGAAAAGCTTAGCTTGATGGTTTTCTCTAATTAGGAGGGGAAAAATTAAAAGATACTAAAATGGAAGAATTTTTCCCCAACATTGTTCTTTTTTTCTTTTTCTTTCTTTTTTTTTAAAATAAACAACCCAACCCAAAAAAACATTCTCATTGCTTTTTGCTCCAGCCACAGGTGGCCACAGAGTCTGTTGGGTGCAGATTGGCTCTTGGCTCTCCTGACCTACCATTCTAGGTTCAAAGCAACTGCCAATACTGTTCACTTTTCAATTTTGTTTGTCAGAGAGCTGATTCCACCTCTGCAGCACTGCTGCAGGCTCAGCTCCTTATGGCCTTCACCTTGAGTACATGACTGGCTTACATGTATTTTACTTTTTTTTTACAGGGTTGACATTTCTGCTGTGTGTTAGGCAGCCTCAACTAAACCCTGATATTACATTCCTGCTCCTGTGTAATATATCTTCTGTATTTCTGTGTCTGATATAGATATCAGGAAAACTGTTTACTTCTTTTGAGAGCACCAGTCCCCACCTTAGTTGCAAATTCATGTTGCAGCAGCCAGCTCTCTAATCAGGAGTTTTCTTAGACAGACAAGAATGCAGAGCTGTTGGCAGGAATCAGTGTGGGTGTTGATGCCATATTAATCTTTTACCTTGCTCAAAAGTGAGACGCAGATCAAATTCCATCATTCTTTATTTCACATTCACCAGTACTAAGTAGAGACAACCTCCTTGTAGGCAATGTGGCTAAAAGCAAATTTTCTCTGGAGACAAAAGGGCTAGACCAGTCCTTTGGGTAAGTTTTCATTTGACCCTGACAGAGATCTGGTGTTGGCATACAGAAAGGAGGTGAGGCTTTATGCCAAATAAAAGTAGTAATTAAGTCAGATAGTCTTTGCCCTGTTTAAAGCACCTTGGAGCTTGCGTTCTTCCAATTACAGTGTCAATGAGCCGTGGTAGGGACAGCCTACCATGCCTACAGCCTATAGTTAAAGTTAACCTGAGGCTTTCACATATTCCAGCCTACTGCAGAGCTGAATATCTTTGAACCTATGCATAGACATTAAACAGAAAAGGTCTGCATGTTTCTAACATCATCGTTGTCCCTGCTACGGTTCAGGAATCTCCTCCCTTAGGAGGAGCTCCAAGAGAGCACGTTTGTCACCCTGACTGCGTAAACCACCACATGCATGTTCAGTGCAAGACTTAAAAGAGGCTGGGCTGTCAGCAAGACATGGAGAAGTAGAGCAAAGGTCAGCAAATTGGGAGAAGGCATGTTGCTGGCTGAGTAACAAGGGAATGGAGAAATCCATCATGTTTCATGGACACTGAGGTATCCGTGGCTGCTCCAGGCTTCCCTCACCCTGCTGTAGTCCCCATAACAGGCATGTATCTCGGAAGAACCATTGACAAAGTGAACCCTGATTCTGAGATTAAGCTTTGCATTGGGGTGGGGGTGGTGGAAGGGAGTTTTCTTTAAAAGGAAACCCCAAATCTCTATTAGCACCCAGCTACCTACCTACAAGGAGACAAGGCCCTGGGGAAAGAAAGTACTGGGTGGAAATGCTTGGGCTGATACAGAAGTTCCTCAAGGTGACTTTCTGGGTTTTGTGCCTGTGCCGTGTTTTTCAGATTGGAGCATCCCTGATGTCAAGCAATGTGGGCAGTGGCTTATTCATCGGCCTGGCGGGCACTGGAGCTGCTGGGGGCCTTGCTGTTGGGGGCTTTGAGTGGAATGTAAGAGTCAGTTATGTTGTCACCTAAGATGTCATTGATGTCACTGTTTACAAAGGGACTGGGGGTTTGTCTCCAAAATCAGATGCTAACAGTACCAGCAACTACAAGTTCTCAAGCCTCAGAAAAGAAAGCTCCAGAACTTTCAGACAGCCTTAAAACCATGAAATCTTTACTTTAGTTTAAGCAAAATCCACTAAAATTATTAGCTCTTTGACCTTCCCCAGAAGCACATGGTCATATTTTTAAGCTTCAGTCTGCACTTGTCAAGATTAAAACAAAATGTAATGAATGCTGAAAAGGTACTTGGATAATCACAGTATTCTGGGTATGGGGAGTTTGAAAAAAAGCAGCATTTACCCTTAAATTCAGTGTAAAGCCATGAGAATCGGCAACACTGCATTCACCTGTCACCTGCCAAAATGCAACATCTCTGGGCTGAACATCTGGGTGTGAAGACAGGTCTCATTCTGCCCTATTGAAGTGGCCTGGAAAATTGCCACTGACACCACACAGAGCATGAAAACCAGGCCCTTTGTGTGTGATGCTAATGAAATTTCTCAGCTGCACTGATGAGGAGTGAGATTAGTGCCAGCCTCACAATAAACATCACTCACCTAACTCTAAATTTCTTGTCTATATCAGCAGAGACTGCTAATAGTCCCAGATACTTGCCAAGCACAGGCAGGGCCCACCAAAAGCTCTTTCCTGGGATATCTATTCACTGCACTGGTTTTTTTTTTTCTAAACCATGAAGATCACCTTTAAGTCCTTTGTGAAGAAACCAGAGCCTGTGTTATGCCTGGTGCATGCAGGACATACCAATATCCCTGTACTTTAAGGAAATCTGTTCAAGTCATTTTAGAAGCCCATGAAGACAAGGCTGTATGTCAGGGCAAATCTAGCTTCATGAGTTTAGATTCATTTCTTTCAGATTGGAAAGGAACCTTACATATGACATTATTCTCTCTGTCATGGGACATCACTCAGCTGCGGGGATCATATGAGCATCTTTTACCTAAGCCAGTCTCTGCCACTGCAGGAGCCATGGCTGTTCTCCTTGATCACTCACAGTCTGTGCTCACAGGGATCAGTTTCATTTCTGATAACTTAAATAACTGATCAAAGTAAAATCTGGACTAATGTAATGTCAGGACTAAGGTAATGGCCTGAGACAGCCAGGAGGTGAGGTTTGATAATCCAATGGCTTTTATTTATGTTCAAGATCTCCTGTTTGGCTTTTGCTGGGTTTCAGAGAAGAAATACATGATGGGAGATGACTTTACACCTTCCAAAAGACCCTTCACCTGTGGCAAAGCAACTGAACTGCCCCTTTATCTACAAGTGACAGAAACACATCTGCGTCAGCCTGCAAGGAGAACATCCCGGCAGTGTCTTGCTGTTGCTTATTTTTATGCTCTGCAGGGACAGTCTGCTGGCTCAGCCTCATCACTTGCTAATCAAGCAACAAACAGATGCTCCCATCCTTCTCTGAGTCACTTAACTCTTCACTGCCACAGCATCACTGGTTTCAAAGGCCACCAAATACAACACCACCTTTCAGAGATCCAGAGCAACAGAATGCACCATCTTGCCCAAAAGACCAGGAGATGGAACAGGATGTGCCACCCATGACAGAGAGACACAGGGCTTAGGAGGATAACTTCAAAAGCTTCTAATTAGATTGTAATAATTCCTCTATTTGTCATCTCATCTTCTGAGCAGGGAGAAAAATTCAGACTGCTTCCCAAATGTATTGCATGGCACTGTACCCTTTCGTTTTCTTAGGATCTCCACTGAAAGAGCAGAGGAGAAGGACCTTCCCATGTGTTGAATCATGTGCTTTTATTTTCTCTGTCTCATTAACAGGCTACCTGGGCACTTCTGGCTCTTGGCTGGATCTTTGTGCCTGTTTACATCGCAGCAGGAGTGGTGACAATGCCTGAATACCTGCAGAAGAGATTTGGAGGGCAGAGGATACAAATCTACATGTCTGTACTGTCCCTCATTCTCTATATATTCACGAAGATATCCGTATGTATCCAACTGAACACAACCCTTGTGTCTAGGGCAGGGGTAGGTCATCCTGGTACAATGCAGGGCTGCTCAGAGAGAACTCAGATGTCCTTGAAAGGACAAGCTCAGCTACCAGAAACAGTAGTAGTGTGTCAGTGTGCTGCTTTGCTCAAGTAAATACCTGCTTCTGTATTGATCATGGATACCTATCCTAAGAGAGAGCCTTCATTAAACAGCAATGCACAATGAGAAATTTACAGGGATATGGCAGCTAATTAGTAAACAGTATAAGTATCATAAGCTGTCTGACTGCTTTTCCCCTTCTATCAGATCAAACCTTAGGCAATATAAACAGGGGAACTGCAGCATTACCCCATCTGAGGAGCTGGCTGGTTGCATCTTGTAGATCTGAAATTCTCTTAAATTATTATAAATCTGCTGTTGTTCTTGTAGCTGAATTTTCAGCATTAGATATGTTATGGTTATTCCTCTCTCTTTCTGTCACTTGTGTTGTATAGAAAGAGTATGGTGAAATGGAGGTAGTTTCTGGCTTAAGACAAAACTCAGCATCTTTACTGCATTGCTTGTAGGATTGTACCCTGCTGGTAGACAAAAAGCAATGTATGCTACTGGCTATTTCCCTTCATTCCAATGCCATTAATAAAGAGGCAGAACTTAAGCTCAGAGATTTTCTAAGAACTACCTGTGCCCTTGGAGGGAGAGGACTCTATTTCAGAATTCATTACAGGGACTAAAAATGCCAGCCCTTTGTCTCCAGCTGATTGTCCCATGGCCAATACAAGTCAGTTTTCACTAGATGCTACTGAAGTATTTAGACGTCAAATTGTCTTGGAAGATATTCACTGGAGATGAGGCACCCATGTGCCTTTTGCAGCTGGCTTCAGGGTCCTTCTCTCAGGCTTATTATGTCTCAGGTCCTGGGAGGTGCATTAAGAGGAGTTCCAGGCTGGGAGTATGGGATAGATTTCCTCCTCTAATGGCCAACTCTTGGTCATGTCATGTGTTGCTGTCAACACTGCCACCAAGAGATTTGTTCTGTGGGACTGAAGCTTGCCCAGCACAAGGTCTTGCAAAGAGGAATTGAAGCCTCTATACCCATGAGGAGTAAATGGAGATCTCTCCTGCAACAGTACCACAATGTGTACAGCTACACAGTCAACGTGTGTGGCGAAAACAGGCTAGTCTTTCAAAATGACCTTCAGCAGAGCAGTATTTGCCAGTGCCTTTCAGAGCAGGACCCTGGCCTCAGTCATTGCTGTTTCATCTCAGTAGTTTCTCCTCTGTGTAGCTAATTCACGCGTGGCTGATGGATGTGGCTGGTGGAGTTTATGGACATGACAGGTGGTTTATATTAAGCGGTGCTGTTGTTTGTAGAAAGCTTATTTAGCGGCTGGCTGGACAGCAGGCAGTTGGTTACAAGAAGGATTTTTCTCCATGTACTTTTTGCCCAAACATAGGTTAGCAACTAGGGCATCACAGAGTCTTCTCTGCTTGCAAAGAAAAACAGAGATCTCAATAAACAGTGTTGCCAAAGGACTGATCCTGCATGGTTATAAAGGTGTTTGTATTTCCTGCTGGGAAGTCAAAAAACAGTCAAAAAAGCAGACGCAGTAGTTCCTGCTGTGTACTGACAGTGTTTGTCCTGTCTCAGGGTTGCAGAGGTCAGGAGTTGCACTGGGTGCTTGCTTTTAAGGTGCTTATTTCAGACACAGCAAATAGAAATCTTGCCCCATCCTTTCTGTCTCCCTTGACAAATGTCTTTATCTGTATCTCACCCCACACCAGATTTGCAGGTGTCCTTCAGATTGATTTCCCAACATACACATCTCCCATATCACCTTCTGTATTTGAATGATGTTATCTGTATAATTTCAGGTTTCACCCAGTTTCTGGTTTCACTCTCTCTGCCAATAGATCCAAACAAAACAAAGCCAATGGGGGTTTCTGTATTTCTAGTGAAGTCCTCAGCAGGTATAACCTGTTTTTCTGGAGTCATTCTAGTACACTGAACTACATGAATATAAAGGATAGCTGTTGACCTTTTCAGATAAATAAATCACGACACAAGACATCAGTGATTCTTTCGGGTTCTTTCAAGCAGGTGTGTCTCCTGGCCACTAGGCCACCAAGATGTAGTCTTGGGAAGAACCTGGTCACTGTTATTTGCCCCCCTTTCCCATCTGTGTCTGCTTGTGGATACATTAGCTCCTGCTCCCCATGGATGTCTTCACAGTCATCAAAAGGAGTGGCAGTTTTCACCAATACCTGTCTGTGCCAGTGAGGATTACATGCCATGAAGGCTGCCTATAAGACAGTCTTCTGGTTGCTTTGTAGTCTGTTAGTGTGGGACCTTGATTTTCATCCTCCTGCTGCTCCCACATGCTGAGAGCCCTGACCTGGAGGAAAGATTTTCCTTATACTAAGAACAAGAAGGTTCACAGCCAACAGCCCCATGCTCTCTCTCCTCTTCTTCTACTTCACCTTTGTGGTGTCCTCCCTCATCAATGCTTTCACCCCCAGAGGGCTGCAGGCTGCTTTATTAGATTTCAATTGTATGAAGCACTAATGCCAGACTGCCCTTGTTTTTTTTTTAATTCCAGACAGACATTTTTTCTGGAGCATTGTTCATCCAAATCTCCTTGGGCTGGAACCTCTACTTGTCCACTGTGGTCTTGCTAGCAGTGACTGCTGTCTACACCATAGCTGGTAATTACCT
Source organism: Scopus umbretta (assembly GCA_013400535.1). Classification (NCBI taxonomy): domain Eukaryota; kingdom Metazoa; phylum Chordata; class Aves; order Pelecaniformes; family Scopidae; genus Scopus; species Scopus umbretta. Next base: position 34,471 of record VZTL01012639.1, read on the forward strand.
GATTTTAAAAGAAACACTATGAACTGGATCTTAGGATATGTTTCCACTTTCCTACATAGGGGAAACTATTCAAGTCCTGGTCTGAGGGAGAGATTGCCCCGGTTGCTGCCCTGTCCCTCCCAACCATTGGAGACCTCTGGCTATTCCCCTCTCCCATCCTGGCCCAAGAGAAACTGCTGTGGGGGGAACATCACTGTTTTCTTGAGAATTTTCTAACGCTACAGAAGGGGCCTGGCTCTCTCTGTACAGATAGTTATCAGTGCCCATATTTGCTCTTTTTTTCTCTTTCTGCAACATTAGCATCTTTAGACATTAAGATGCCGAACTGCCTCCAAGTCTTCTCATGAACATGGCCAAGCCCTCAGGCCATTCCTCACAGAAGGGCTTGTGACATCTATAGGCTTCTGGGGACCATATCAGTGCCAGCTTCTCCTAATGGGTCTGTCCTGAAATCACAGGGCTGGGGCCAAGGAAAACCGTTTTCCAGGTGAGGTACCTGTTTCACTGTACATGGTGATGCACTCTGCCTGTTGTCTCTGGTTCTCCTGACAGGTGGTTTAACAGCTGTGATATATACAGATGCACTGCAGACCCTGATCATGGTGCTGGGAGCCTTGGTCCTCATGTTCATAGGTAAGAAGAACCTGCAGTGTCATCATACACTGGTTTAATGGTCCCAAGGTCATTAGTCCTTAGCAGGGTACCCCACCCTTTCATGTATGATGAAGAAATTCGTTTCAACCACTCACAGAAGTGGTGCCAGCACAACTCTCATTTGCCAAGTTGCCAGACTTTATTCATCCGTTGCACTAACTGTATGGAAGTGAAGTACTGGATAACCACCTCGCTGGTTTGGGTTTACATGGAGTTGCCAAAGAGCTTGCAACACTGCATTCCCAGAGCCAAATTCAGCTCTCAGTATGCTCATGTAAATTCAGAGTAATGCTGCTGACTTTCCCTGTTGACTCTGGGAGTTGCTGTGCATTCATCTGGGTGTAACTGAGCATTATAAGAAAATAAAAGCGCAAGAAGGAACTGACTATCATTAGTCTTTGCTTTAAGCCTTCTTGGCAAACAGAAATATAGATATAGATAACTTCCTGCTTCAGCTCTTGGAGGGTGTTTGGGCAAAGACTAGATGCTGAGGACATTGTGGGGATTAGGATCATGGAGATTTTCCTGCATTGATCCTCTTCCAGGATTCACTGTTAAAACCACAAGGACTCTGGGCAAAATCCAACTGACTCCTGTAGAAACCTTGACTGCCAAAAGTGAGGGTGGAATGAAAAGAAAGGAGATGAGCGGACAATCGTAGAAAAGCAATCATGAGACTCAGATAAGGAAATAACTTTGTAGAGAGCACCAGACCTTGAATCACTGTCATTTTCTTTTCAGGATTTGAAAAAGTTGGCTGGTATGAAGGCCTTCAGGAGAAATACAGCACAGCGATACCGAAGATCATAGTCCCAAACACAACCTGTCACCTCCCACGTGTGGATGCCTTTCATTTGTTCAGGGATCCAGTCACAGGAGATATTCCCTGGCCTGGACTTATATTTGGCCTCTCTGTGCTGGCTCTTTGGTGCTGGTGTACTGACCAGGTAAAGAAAGTCTTTCCCTCTCCAGGCAAACCACCACGCTATTATTTCCAGTCCACTCCTCAGTTTGTGGCTCTGTGAGCTGAAACGTGACTGTTTCTCACTGTGCAGGAGTTACTATCTTTTTACTGGTCTAGACCAGAATATCTCACTCCCTACACCTTCTCAGTAAGCTGCTAATTTTGTGCACTTCTTAGTGCAGAGAAAGCAAGATATTTTCTTCTGTCTTCATCCTACTGTGGGCTGGTGAGTACTGGGGGTCTTCATGCAGTTAGTGTGACAAGGATATAAAAACATGGATCTGGAGCTGTCTCTGCAGTGACCTTGTGTGGACCTCTAGACAAGCCGTTACTATTCCTGGAGGTCTCACGTTTCTTATTCCTTTCCAAGATACAAATAAGGAAAAACTGTATTTGTTTCTCAGGACACAGTGTTTTTGTGCTTTAAGATGGGATAATTATGAAAACCCACCAATGAATTTTTACAAAAACACCCAGAGTCTGCTTTATTCCTTGTTTCTTGCTGCTGTACAGCTGCTGTCTCCAGTCTTCAAGGTGGCTTCATTTCTGTCAAGGGCGAAATTATTCCTGTAAAGAAAATTTCCACGCTGCCCTCTCCTATAGCCTGTGCACTGAGCTTTGAGCTGTTGCAGCAGGCTGCAGTCAACTGAGATGGGAAAGTTGCCATTGGCATGTGAAACTCCCTGGGATGCTGCCATATCAAAGTCATCTATGAGAATGAGAGACAGAGAGAGGATGGAACCTGCTCTCTCTGCAGTGCTTCTGTTTTACTCTCTGGTCCCTTTCCGCACTGATTGCAGGTGATAGTCCAGAGGTCTCTCTCTGCCAAGAACCTTTCCCATGCCAAAGGTGGATCGGTGCTGGGAGGATATCTGAAAATCTTCCCTATGTTTTTCATTGTCATGCCAGGAATGATCAGCAGAGCTCTTTACCCAGGTAAGACTTTCCATGTTCCTTGCCCCAAGGCTTTATACCTGCCATGACCACTAATCCCACACAGGTCCTCCAGCACTTTTACATCTCAGAAACTCTGCTGCCCTGCAGGCACACTTGCATATACTCCCATTACACACTGATGTTCCCATGCCCTTCCTCCACTTCCAGTGCTCCCACGAGGCAGAACTGGGACTATCCATATGGGGCATATTTTGCTATAGGGGGCATATAGTTCCATGCTGTGGACATTGCATGCCTCCATCTATCTGGAGGAAATTAGTGAGATGAAATACATGAAGGACTGAGGTTGTCCTTCAGGTCCTATGGAGTACTTTCTTTAGGTATTTAGTGAGAGTTTTAGCAATCATCTGCTGCATAGATTCATGCAATTCCTGGTGGATTATGCAAAACAGCTCTCCTTTGTGAAAAAGCAAGAGATCCCCTCACGTTGTCTCCCAAGGAGCTCTCATTGTAGGTTTCTCCATGCCACTTCCCAGGAAGAATACCCTGGTTAGGGGGACCACTCCTGGGGAAAGTATAAGTATCTCAAGTGCCTCTCTCCCAGATTTCCTCAAATAGGAGTAACTCAACCTGCAACACCCTTGGTAACCCAGCTGACAAGTTCATGGAAACAGTCCAGTTCCCACAAATGACAAATCATCAAGGATTACAATTATGCAACATCCAGGAGAGTTATATCTGTGTCCTGAACAAAACTGCTATATGTCATCTCGAAGTTTCAACTTTATTTTAAGTTGAATGATGTAAAATGTTCTCGGCTCCACTCATTCTAGCTGTATTCCAGCTGCACCTCTGAATGTATATGAAACCACACAAGGCATCAAGATTTGTTCCCTTGAATTAAACAACCTATGGCTCAATGGGGTTTACACTGACTTCTTGGTATTTTCCTCTCTTCTACAGATGAAGTGGGCTGCGTGGACCCGGACATCTGTAAAAGGGTCTGTGGAGCTGCGGTGGGTTGTTCCAATATTGCCTACCCCAAACTTGTGATAGAACTCATGCCTGATGGTGAGAAACCTTTACAATTGTGGAGGTGCACTTGAGCCATGCTCTGCACGGGGGGATCAGACTGCCCTTATCCATCCTAAGGATGAGGAAATCTTTCTGCAGTTACCAGATATTGGGATGAAACAACAGTGCTGAGAGGCCAAAGGTCTAGTCCTGATTTTCCTTCAATTTTTTGCTCCCCCAGGGCTCCGGGGTTTGATGATTGCCGTGATGATGGCAGCTTTGATGAGTTCCCTCACCTCCATTTTCAACAGCAGCAGTACTCTCTTCGTTATAGACATCTGGCAGCGGATCCGCAGAAAGGCTTCGGAGCAGGAGCTGATGATTGTGGGCAGGTCCTTACATTTCTTTATGTCTTGTTGCTCTCATCATCTGTTTTGAGTGCAGCATTTACATTCTTCAGTCTGGACTCACTGAGAAAAATCGGATGCCTAAAATATAGAACAGGAATGCAGCCTGGGAAAGAGCATTACATTTTCCAGCTTCATCTCAGATAGACCTGGTCAAAGAGAAAAACTAAGTGCACCACTGAGCTAGGTAGATCATTGCCTCTCTCTTCTCTAAATTTAACATAAGTACTGCCTTAAATGTAACTTTTAGAAAAGCCAAAGTTGCTCTGGAGTCACTGTCACTGGAGGTCTTTAAGAACATGTTATTTTTGCATCAGACAGGAATCATACATTGCAATTACTCCTTTTTTTCAGGGACAAGTGCAGAGAGCAGAGCCTTCCAGCTCTCTGTCCTTCTGATAAGTTATCATGCCCTTTTCAAACCAGCTTTGGTACTGCATTATATCAGGGATATATTAAGTTCTCCTTGTGATAGCAGAATTTAAGCTTCATTCTGCCTGTTTGTGGTGCTTTTCCTTTCCTGACATCAGCATTAAGTTTCTAAACTTTGTTGTGGCATGGGTTAAAGCTGTAGGCAATCTCATAGTTGACCATTGTAGAGTAGTAAGAGGCAAAGTACCTCTTGTTCAGCAATATGGAGAAACCTATAACATACGATGCAAAGATGAAGGATGCTTATGGTATGCACCTGAGACCCCAGAAGCAATTTTAATAAGTGGCAAATTAAATGGAATTTGGCAAAGGCATGAGGCTGAGCATGTTATCTGCTTGGAAAGGTGACAGAAAGATTGCTTCCACAGGCTTGCAGCTCCCTCTGTCACATCCAAGAACTAGTCCTTTGAAGAATGTATCACTCTCTAGGACACACCAGGTTGAAGGGCTTGCACTGATCCAGCTCATGGTGGGAACCACCATACCCTTGTGGACCTTTCATGCATGTTGACTGGCAAGTCCTAGCTCAGATCACTCTGAAATCTGTGAAGTTAGCTCTGGGAGTTTATTGAATTGACTTTCTTAGAAGAGCAACATTTTCTCTTTTCTTGTGTACACAGGGAAAGTTTCTTCTTGAGACTGATCTGTGGATTTTTTTTCCTTAGGATATTCTGAGAGGAATTGGAAGTGTGTTTTGCTGCAAAATTTCATTTTCAGGTGGACTTCACCATCTGCAGAGCTAATATAATTTTATTCTCATCTTCCAGAGTCTTTATCCTCTTCCTTGTAGTCATCAGTATTCTCTGGATCCCGATCATTCAGTCAGCCAACAGCGGCAAGCTCTTTGACTACATTCAGTCCATAACCAGCTATCTAGCCCCACCAATCACAGCTCTCTTCATCTTGGCAATCTTCTGCAAGAGGATTAATGAGCCGGTAAGTGGAGTGTCAACAACCAATTGATATACATATTTAATTTGATAAAATAAATAAATAAATCTCCCCTCACTACCTAGCCTTTGAGACTCTTTAAACTTTAAGCCAGTCCAGCTAAAGTGTGACAATTAGACAGCCTTTCCCTGACATGCATTAGTGGATCTTATCCCAGTCTCTAGTGTACGCGTGTTTGCTTCCAATGAGCCACTGCAAGTGGTACTTCGTGGCAGTCTCATTTGAAAGCACGAAAGGCAAAGTTGTTCTGCACTTTAGGGATGATGTGTCAAAGTCTAGTTGGAGGCATGTTGCTAGGAAAAGATTCTTGCATTTTATGTGCTCTATCTGTTCCATGTTCAAGGGCAGAAAGAGAAAATGAGGATTTTTAACTGAAAACATCCTCCTTTGATGCATGTCAGTGTGGATTTCCATCAGGCATAAAAGGTCTTGGTCTAAGAAAGAGAAGGGAAAGGGAGGAGAGAGAGAGAGGAGAGAGAGAGAGGAGAAGGAGAGG
>VZTL01012639.1:40338-60428 GCA_013400535.1 Scopus umbretta
GGGCTGCGCGAGAGGAGAGGAGAGGAGAGGAAAAACTTTAACCAAAGGTAACATGCAGTGACCTTTTCCTTATGCTTGCCTTTTCTCAGGGTGCTTTCTGGGGCCTCATGGTTGGGCTAGCTGTTGGTCTTGTTCGGATGATCATCGAGTTTATTTATAGCACACCATCTTGTGGTGAGGAGGACAGAAGACCAGCTGTGCTAAAGGACTTGCACTACCTCTACTTTGCCCTCATTCTCTGTGTCCTCACTGCGATTGTCATTGTCCTTATTAGTCTCTGCACCCCACCGATCCCTGAAGAAAAGGTAAGTGACTTGCAGTGACACCCTTTTCTCAGAGCCCTCGTTTGTTTCCAAAAATCTCTGAAATCTGACCTTTTCTTTTCTTCCCATGGTTAAGAAATGGTGTGTAATGCATATGCTGCAAAGAACCCCTTGCTCCTCAGCTTTCTATTCCCCAGGTCACATAGTGTTAATGCTTCCTGAGCCCCTGAGTGCTTCAAATTGAGTGTGAGTTCCCATGCTGTGCCTAGAGCTGGGCAGACACCACAGCCCATCATAACTGGAATAGAAAGAACAAAAGAAGGGAAAGGAGATGAAATCATATTATAGAGCACTGCTGAGGAGGAATTAAATATATCTAATTGTAGCATCTACCCTGTTTCAGCAGAGCCAGCATCAATCTTGTAGGCAAACAAGATTAATATCTTTTGCAACATGGGCATTTAGGAAAATAACATTTTGTCCCAATGTGATCTCAATTACATTTAATAACTTTGAGTCAGGCACAACTTTCTTTTACTTAACATGTTGAAATGGTGCAGAGTTGGGAGGCTTTATATAATAAAACCTTAAAGCAACTCTTCCCAGTCCTAGGTTTTCAAGCAGCTGTCACTATAAAAAACCTGCCATCTACATCCAAACAAAGGTTACTGGATAGATTTAAAAGACCTATTTTTTTCCTGTCTAACTGCATGAGGAAATAAGGGTGATACCATCATAGCATTTTCTATCTTTTGCTTCCTCATAACTTGTAAAGCATTAACCAGTTCCATCAATGTTTGATTAAATGTTAGTGGTGTCAAAGATACCCAGCTCCTAAAGATTACACGAAAGCAGGTGCTCAGATAGAGGAGAGGGGGAGAGAGAGAGACTGTCTTTGTGTCTGCTTTGAGATAAAGTCTCAGCTTTTATTAGCTATCAGAGGATCCGCATGGGAGAGAGAAATACTGGCAAGGAGGCACCATTAGTTCTGCTGCTTACGTTGTTCACTACTGCTCAGGGGTGGCCAGATGGTTGCCAGCAATTAATTACTGTGGTTTAATGAGTTCCCACTCATCATCTGACCTGTGATAACTAAACATGTGCAGTGCTCCCTGCCCACAGCAATAGCAAGATAAGATGCATTCACATAGCATGGGCAAATAGTGAACATCATTCCAACAGTTCAGGAAATGAAGAAGGTGGCCGCAGCACCTACAGGCTTTTTAGTCTGACCTTGGAGGTATAGAAACATTTAAAGTGTGTTTTGAGGGGGGGAGTTCAGGATGAAGGCCTATTATAGTATCATCAGGGAAAGAGGTTATGATCATAAGAGATCCCTCAGAGGAGATTTTCAGCAGAAACAGGTGAGTTTATAGGTGCTGAACTTAAGGGACCTTATTTGACATATTCTTCAAAGAGCCAATGCTCAGAAAAGGTGAATTCAGACTGGAAGCAGTTCAGGGAGGAAAGCCAATGGGATGGTCAGGGAGGATAGGGTTTTGTCTGAAACAGCTGTGTGCACTTATCCCAGAGGAACAAAGGATGAGAGGTGGTGGCTGGCCCCCCCCCAGATACATCTGGAGAGCCAGGGAGGGAGGTGAGCTTGCTAAAGGGCAGTGGTGGCCATGAACAAACACAGGCTGGGCTTTTTTGGGGAAATTTTCTAAAGAAGGATGTTCAGGATAACCTTTAGGTAGGCTATGAACACCACATAGTGCTGAGCTCGGTGCTTGACCTCTGTATAAGAAATTCTACTGAAGAAAATTAATAAGAATTAATGATATTGCCTGTGGCAATGAGAGGCTGGACACAGAGACCCAGATCAATCATCTGGTGATGGTGATGACCATCCATGTCCCATTTGCCTGGCCCCCCCAGTATCTTCCCATTACAAGGAAAATGAGATGGGCTGCCAGGCAATTTGTGCCAGTAAGTGGTACCTAATTCCCTCTGCCCATAGCTTGGTAGGAATGTCAGAGTCTGCCCCTATTTGGTTTTAGTCTAATTTCCATTTGGTTTCTACTATTTATACCCAATTTCAATAGGAAAGGTCTGACCTTATTCCTCAGAGAACAGCCAAAGTGAAGGTGTGGTTTTTAAGCTGAGGTCAGTGCCAACATTGCTGGATTGCTGCCTGTCTGGCATGAATCTGAGTGGGCAGCATTAAAACCAATATTTTTCATTTTTCCTCAGTCAGACTCATCCCAACTTTTGCCCTAGACATTAGTGCAGGTGTAGGTTTGGACCATCACTCCTGTTGACATGGTTTTTCATGGTGTCTTGCAAGCAGGGCTTGTCTCCTCATCTCAAGTTGGTCTGTGGCTGTGCTGAGGTGGCTCAAGGACAGAAGAATTTTGGGAAGGAAGACCAGGAGGTAGAAATCAGGATGGACATGTCAGGCTCTAACCCTCTGGATAGAAATTAACGCCTGACCTTTGTGTTTGGCCATTAGTGACCTTGGGCTGCTGGGTTTTGGCATGCAAGTGGGCAAACCTGTGGTGAAGAGCCTGTATGTCCCCATGATAGTGGCTGAGAGGGGGAGGCTGGCAGAGGGTGTCCTGGATGAGGATATCTGAAGCTGTGATGATTCCCAGTCCCATGTGTTGGTCAATTCCCTTTATAAGCCTCAGATATTTTCCCCATAAAAATCACATGGAGCTAGTTCTGCTAGCACTTATCTATGCAGTGCTTTGAGATGTAATGATGAAAGGCACTTTATAAGAGCTAGGAATTATGCCATTTATTTTGTCAAGCAAAAGGAAAAGAAAAACAAGCCACCAAAGAAAAAGCTAAGGAAATATAGTGATAGATCATACTTCAGCAGATGTAAATCAGAATAGCTCCATTGCCTTCAAAGACCAGGAGCAGCTGTTGAGCACTGTTATGCCACTTTACACCAGCTGAGGATCTACACTAGACAACTTTAAATATTGAATCTCAATGGTTTTCAGATAGTAAATGGGCAAAAGGAGAAAAGAAATTTGTATCTGATGTTACAGTGGTACAGCTAATGTGCCTGGCTTTAAATGAATTACAATCCAAGAACTGCAAGCTGTAGCATTTTCTCCTGCTGTTTTGGACACTCTCCCAACCCTGTGGTGATTGATGCTGTGCTGGAAAAGAAGTATGCAAGGAATTTATTTGGTATGCTCCAGAGTTCATATGTCTTCATTGTAGGTAGTCCATATTGTGTCACACCGTCCTTGAAAACCCTGCAAAAGAGCTTACAATTAAATTTGAGACTGTGAAGCTGAAACACAACTGTCAGGTGCCAGATGGCATTTTGGAACAGAAGGATTTATTCTAGTTTACAAACAACAAAAGAAAAACTTTGTTGAGTTCTTACAAACTCCCTTGTCCAAGGAGAATGTGAGGGTGGAAAAGCAGAGGAACAGCCCACAAAGCATGAGTGCTACATAAGCAGGTCACCTCCCAAGGGGTCAGGGCTCACTGAGACAGGCTGATGGATTAGCAGTTCTACTTGTTGTGCTCTGGAGTTGGGAATGTTTTCTCTGTGTCCTGAGGTCTGGCTTCAGTGGCTCCTTTAGGTGCATGGCCTAGGAGGAGCACCAAGCCCACTTTGGCTGGCCTGAACCCACACTGAGCACTCCTGAGGCGCTACAGCTGAAGCTCCCGCAGCATCATTTAGTGCCACTGACAGCAAAGCTTGCTCATCTCCTGTGGGAACCAGGCACCAACAGAGGAGCAAACTAAGGGCGGACACAGGGCTCCCCAAGCAGTGCCCACACATGGCTCTGCAGTGGGGAGCAAAGCCACGGGGCTCCTTGGGACCCACCAAGCAGCTACCCCCCGCTCCCTTGCCCTTGGGCATGGTGGCCTCAGGCAGCATTTCCAAGGTCCAAGTCAATTCTGCTAATGCAGCTCCCGTCAGTGGTTCTCCTTATTTATGTATTTGCTTGCTTTCTCCAGGCAAGCAAAATACATGCCATCATCTGCCTTCTCCATCTCCATGTCTTCGTGAGTCTGTGCCAGGGAAGCATAGCCAGGCCTGTGGTGGCCTCCATAGCCACATGATGGCAAGGAGGAGAAAGGGGGACCTCAAGGATTTCAGCCAGCCAAAACCCACTGCAAGCTTGGAGCATGGGTGTGATGCTTCACTGAGGAGCCCTTTTAGTTGGTGGTTTGCTTTATTTGGCCATGGTCAAAGCACTAGCTGCTGGATGGGTCAGTAGGATGATACACAATGAGGTTACCTGCATGTCTATGCTGCTATCAGTTAGGAGTCATGCTTGTCTGACAGGCTGAACCCCAACTAAACTCCAGCCCTTGCAGATTTTGCTGCAATGTGAAGAGACAGTCATTCAGTGACACATGGGGAGAGGAGGGAAAAGAAAAAAAGTTTTGGAAAGCCTTTAGTATGCTGAAACTTTGCTATGTTCCAGTGACATTTCCTAAGTGATTAAAAAAAAAAGAATCCTTGAGAAAGATGAGGATCATCAAATCAAAGCAATTTAGCACATCGTGACAAGAAAGATTAGCCCTGCCCAATGCTCATCTTGGTTGAAAATGATTTAAATAAAGCTATAAATCTTCTGGAAATTATGCAACATTTTGTGTCAACTGGAAACTCCTGCCTAGATTTGTGTGTGTAAAATTCAAAAATTAAACTCACGTTACTTTGTAAGTGACCCATTTGAAACGTTCATTTCCATATGGGCAGAGCAGGGAGGCAGCCGCTTGTGAGGCAAATATGAGACTTTGTCCGACCTGTTGTCATCACTGCAGGTTTGGTGCCCCAGTCCCATCCTGTGGCTCTTCTGCAGGGTAGCCAATGGGCTGGAGCGGGAGGGCAGCCCATGGGCATGGGCAGCTGCATTTGAGTGGGATTGATGACCATGGTCCTTGCTGCCTGGCTCAGCCAGAGCACACAGAGGTTAGGAAGTGATGATGCCATCAAGCTGCTTGGTATGCCATGGTCGGCCAAAGAAGCAGCAGGCCTGGCTTAAATTCAAAGACCTGAGCTCCTGGGAGGTTAACCCCACCCCACAGCTGCAAGAGGACCACTGTGATGTTTGCAAGATTAATGCCTCCTGTGCATTCCTGGTGTCCCAGGGAGGAGCAGACTTTCAGACTTGCCTTAGGGTAAGAATTTCAGACCTCCTGCTTTTGCAAAACAGAGCAGATTGCAGCCTGTCCAGGACTCATTGTCTTTCATGGCTTCGATGGTTCTTTCACTGAAAGACTGCAGAGAGAGGTAATGTCTTGTATTGGTCCAACAGAGAACATTGCAATTAAAAACAAACACATAAAAAAGAGCGAAACCGACAAACAAACAAAAAAGAGAAAAGTTGTTTGGATGGGCAAGTGTATGCCCAGAGCTCATTTTTTTCTACTTGTAACTACACCTGTTGGTCTAATGTATGGTACAATCCTCCCTGTGAATTGTGACTTGATATTCGCCGTCATGGCTCTGTCTGTCCACATAGTTGCACTTCTTGAACACACACCTGTAGTCTCAGAGCAGAGACAATACTGCTACTTTTCACAGTAAGAGCCCTGAGGTAATCTCATTCGGAAGTGCAGGTTGTAGATTTCATGTGAGCTTGTTCCAGCTGTGGGGCTTAGTGTTCATATTGGATTTTCTTTTCCTATAAAACAACAACTGAGACAGAAGATCTTTCAGTCCCTCCCCATATCCCAGAGAAGCTGCTGCTCAAATACCAGTGTTCCCATGGCCATATGTCTGCATTGTGTCCCTATGGTGATATATCTGCATCATGCCCCTATGGCCATATATCTGCATGCCAGCACCCAACTGATCTTTCTCTGCTGAGGGTACAATTGCTGTCTGTGATTGATTGTATACAGAGAGTGTTATCTTGGCTTCTTTTTTCTTTTTTTTTTTTTTTTTAATTGACTTTATTACCCTTCCCTGTTGCACGTCTGCCATTCTGGACAGACATCGTCGTTGCTTCATGTCACTCAAGTGAGGCTAACAAATAGGAAGCTGCTTCTTCAATGTCTATTAAAAGCTTACTCTTGATAGAAACAGGGATGGGACAGGTTAATTAAAAAAATAGAAGGAAAGAAACTAGATTATTTCACAATTTTTCTCAGCTTTTCAGCTCCAACAGGGTGGTACCAGCCTTCTTTACCAGGGTGTGGGCACCTGTGTGGAAGAGAGGTGAGAGAAAGTGGGGGAACAACCAACATCCCAGAACAGGTCTCTCAGCACTGTCTTGGATCTGTCCCCCTCAAAGAGGGAGATGATTGGCATGCCAGTTTGGGACTGACAGGCAATAACCTATTTGTTCTCTTTTCCACTTTGCAGCTCACTTGCCTGACGTGGTGGACAAGACACAGAAAAGCATCTGCCATTGACCTGAAAAATTGCAAGAGTGAAGCAGCACAGCTCACTCCAGCCAATGGAGAGGGAGCCGTGGTTGAAAGTGCAGATTCATGCAATAAGGAGGAGGCAGGTAGGGTGACTGGCTGTGAACAAGCACATTCATTTGGTGTGTGCACAGCCAAGACCACATGCAAGTCCTTCTAAAGCTCATGAGAGGCCATCTGTTGCATTCACTGGAGTTGGGGCTTGTATTTATGGGTATACCAGTAATGAGGGTGCGACAAATGAAAGCGTAGTGGTTCTTGGTCCTTCCAACATGTCTTCTAGCATTTACCTTCATGTTGCTGTCCTCTGAATGGCTCAAAAGAGCTGCCATTCCTCAAAAACAAAGAAAACTCACCATTCCATAAAATGTTTTCCCTCCTCCTCCCTAGAACAAGTTGTGTACGCAAGCAAACTACCCCGGTCCAGCCCTGCCCAAGTCACAGTGTTATATCAGCACTTCAGGCCTGAACACTTAATGGTATGCTGGACTCCTTAGATGGGAATCAACAGCCACCTACAAACATCCCTTGGGAGAGTGGAGGTCTGTGCTGCTGGGACACTGCTCCTCACCCCGTTGACATGGCTTTGTGCCATGACACTGCATCTATTTGTGTGTCTCACCAAGATGCTCTTGAGGAGCTCCATAGCACTACTATAGGCATAACCAAGGCAGCAGCTACTGCTAGAGCTGTGAAAGTTGCAGCAAGCTCTGTAATTTCAACTTTCAGCACATAAAAGTGGCATCCCTTCCTGTCCTCATTACTGCTAGCAGATAAAACCCTTGTGTATGTGCTAGAGATGCTTCCTCCTCACTCCTGTGTGAGCTCTGCTGGCCAAACTCATGCAGTGATGCTATAACATACTGTACCAAAATAGTATCACTGTCTGAAGGGACCTTGAGACACTGGGAGCAGATGTGTGTATTTTGTGGATGTCCTAGGATAAATCTACAAACCTCAGTTTTCTCATTTACATTATGCCAACAGTATCTTCCGTCTTCCCTTAGGATATAAGCCTATAAAAACTCAGACCCAAATTGCTTAAATAGCTCTGTGTCCTACCAGGAGTATTTAATAAGAAGGAAGGCAAAGAGTCAAGAGACAGAAAAGTAGCAGGACATGCTACACAGGCAAGTTTTTTTTTCAGAGTGGACAGAGGTTTATTCTGCAAATCCATTAAAAAAATGCACCCTTCTGGTTTTGAGCTTAACCTTCCAAGGTTACAGAGCAGAAGAAGTCAGAAGAAAGGCACATACACAAGATTTCTTCACTCCTTCCTTTTGCTGGTCAGTCCAAAGGACACTGGTAACAATTACAGCCAAGCTAAACAGAAGTGAACAACTAAAGAAATATCTTAATTTTTTTTCCCAATAGAGTAAGTTTGGGTTTAAGTTGAATGCAGCCATTCAGCATTATTTATTATTTCTTATCAATTCCTAGTTCACTTAACTAGCTCATATTTTTATAAACAAATGTCTTGGTATTTTGGTAATTAGTAATGATGGGCAAGGAAATGCGAAACACAGCAGTTGACAGTTTAATGAGGTTTTTTTTTCAGGTAACACCTTTTTCAAGGCCTTATGACATTCTGCATTTCAAAAAATATTTGGAAAGCACAGCCAGTGAAATACACACGGCACAGGGCTGACAATTAAAACACATACTTCACCCAGCATGTCAAGTATAATAAATAAGCCAGGAGATCTCTAAATGGACCATCATGCTGTCAGGGATTTGTGAAAGTGGATGGAAGTGGGCTCAGGGAGGAGGGGGAAGAGGTCTGTTAATTAACTAATGAACGATTGGTGTTGCAATCAACCAACTGTAATCAGGCTGTGCTGTATATGGTCGAGGCAGAGTTTCTTTTTTCCCTCTCCTTTCCCTTCCCTTCCCGTCTCCCATCACCATTTTGCATCTCCCATCCAAGGTGCATCTCAAACCACACTCCAGATTGGTCAATGCACCTTCAAACTGGTGGAAGGATGGAGAGAAAAGTCCCAGCTGGATGATAACACCCATTGTTTGGTCTGTCTCTTGCAGCAGCCAAGTCTCCCTGCTGGAAAATGCTGTGCTTGTGGTTCTGCGGTCTGTCTGCTGGCCCCACGCCCACCTTGTCCCAGGAGGAAAGAGCTGCCCTGGAGCGGAGACTCACTAGCATCGAGGAAAAGCCCCTGTGGAAGACTGTTTGCAATGTTAATGCTATTTTCCTGCTGACCATTAATGTCTTTCTGTGGGCGTATTTCGGCTGAGGTGGGGTCAGGCAGCACGTGGCTTCGGTTTGTCTCAGGGGTCCTCATCTTCATGCCTAAGCCAGAGGCATCAGGTAACAGAGACCCTTGTGATGGTTCCTGGAGGCGCTGGCACACCCTGGCACAGCCCCTCCCTTGGAGGCACTGCTTGCTGGAGATGACTGTGGGGCTCAGTTTCTCCATAAGATAAGGTGTGACCAAGACTCAAAACTGGTCACATCCAGGATGCAGGGGATGTGTGGGACAGCATTTGGGTGAAGTCAGGACACCTGGAGTCAAGTTTAAAGGTGCAGAGCCAAGCCCAGCAAGGAACAAAGGCTTTTGAAAATCCAGCTGTGGCATGGCCGGGCCCCCACTCCCCTCATGCACCAGCTCAGGGCTGACTTTGCACCATTGCTCTTAGTGGAAGGACTTCTGGTTTACACTGGTGTGGGGAAGGAGACTTAAGCACTACCTGCAGTTTTTTATGTGGCCTAAATTCAGATGGGGTTAGTGTGGGACCACTGGATTAGCTCGGTAGTGACAGCCTTGGCTCCTATAACCACTCCAGGACCTGAGTTAGACCCCCCAGCTGGCATCAGTAGCAGGGACAGGGGCTTCTCTGCCCTCCCTGAGACCCCTCCTCCTGCCCACTCTGCCACATGACAGTGGGTTTTACAACAGCCTGACCTTGCTTACTCATCGGGCTAATCCTGCCCCTTAACAGCATTACCAGCAATAAAGGTGCCTCAGTAACAAAGCCAATTTTGACTTTGGGTTATTGTGGTTATATATCCTGCACTGACGCACAAAGGTCTCCCTGGGACCATGGTGACCTGGCTGTGGTAGGGAAAAGAAATATCACTACTTGGGCCAGGTCCAAGGCTGGACCTTGCCTTCCTTGGGCCAGTCCAGGCCCCTCTGACCCACCTTGGTATCATCATGAAATGTGGCATAGATAGAACTTTTTAAACCACCTCCAGAGGAAAAGGTGGCAATACTCACTGCTGGTATTTTTGTTTGGTGGTTAGGATGCTTACCTGGAGAAGGTCCACAGAGATGTGACCCCTCCACTCCAGCATCCAAGGGGCATGTCCAAGCCACCAGATATGGTGGCTCATCCTCAGTTTGGGTGGAGGAGACTGAATCAGCCGTGCAGAACGGTGTCTGTGCTGTGCTCATGCAGGTCAATACAAGCATTTGATTTTTCTAAGAGGAAAAAGTAGATTTTCTTTGAATAAGGGAGATCTCATCCCTGTCAGTCTCCTGTCCAGCCCCGCAGGAAGAGGCATAGGATGCAGAGCTTGCCTTGCCTTTCAACTATTCAATTTGAAGCAGGTGGTGCTCAGATCAGAGGGTGCCTCAAAACATTTAGAGAAAATCAAGTTACCAGCTGTGATTAATAGCTGGTAAATGCCTAATAATAATGGACACATTTCTAATGCATTTAGAAATACCAGGGCTCTCGCCTCCTCGCCTAGAGCAGTGAGGTACTGAGTGCTCCTGAGCCACAGAGCCCCTCAGCAGCACTTAGCTCAATGGCTTTATTGGCTTTTTCAGACCACACGTCCACTAAAGCCATGGGGAAAGCAACGCCGAGCAGCATGAGGAATACTGGGGCAGTTTTTTAAATGTTTGAGATTATTCTTTTCCCCTAAGAAAATTTCAGTTTTACAGAGAATAGAAGTGAAATTTACTAAACTTTTTTTTTTTTTTTTTTTTAAATGACACAAATATTTTTAATCTGTGGATATAGCATGCTGACCTCTTCCCCTCCCCATATCACCCCATGGACCGTGGAAGATGAAATTTCCTTTAAAATGGTGATGTCTATGCCAGTTAAACAAAGTAACGTGCTTTGAGAGATGTGATTGCATCCCTGACCTTGGCCCACAGAAGGGAGATATCCACACTGCCAGATGCAGCCAGCTGTGTGCCCCACAGGAGAAACACATTTCATTGGTAAATTTATTTGACTTACTTCTCTGCTTTGAACTACTAAAGCAAAACAAAAGAAAAAAGAATCATTGAGGAGGGGGAGTCTGAAATGTTTTATTGAAATAACTGAAGTAATCTCAAAACATCTTGACCTTTCCTTGTATTTTCTAGGAAAACACCATATTTAGCTGAAAAAAAATTAAAACCAGGCCAAAAAGAGATTTTACTTTTCCTCCTGGTTCAAGACTGGGAGCAGGGGGCACTTTCTTTTCATGTTATTCCTCATTTCAGACCCTCTGCTCCTTCCTTCTTGTCTCCCATTTCCTCTGCCTACATCCACGTGCAGCTCTTCCCCTCTACATGTCCCAGCCCCTCCTTCCCAGCCTTGATAATTTCCACTCACCTCCCTGCAGAAAGCGAGACTCTGCTCGCCCCAGCAGCTCCCTATCAGCCTCATCCCTGCCTGCCAAGGAGCCATGCGGACAGGGATAGGGACAAGGACGGGGACAGGGTGTGGTGGGATGGGATGATTCGCAGCTCCCTGCCACTGCAGGGCTGATGGTGTGGCAGAGAGCACTGCTGTGAGCACGCCGCTCTTCGCACCATCTCAGATATGCTCTGGAGTTTTTAAGAGGGAAACCCCAACAGAGGCTCTGCAGGTGGAGTCATTATAAGCCCAAAATAAAATGCTTTTTTCCTAACAGGGATGATCAAGGCCAGAAAGCCAAGGCCCATGACATTCATATGCAGCATCTGTGAAGAGCTTTATCTCCTAACGCGTTGTGCACCCAGCGAAGCGGGGGTACTTTCTAAAGCTGTGTCAGCTGAAGACATACAAGTGCTTAAATGCCTGTGGCAGGCGCTGGAGGAACCTTTTTAGAGATACATGAGGTGGGACGAGCACAGACCCTGAGCGAAAGCATATGTCAAACACCAGGTGTTGCAGCTGCTGCAGCCCAAGCTGCTCTGCACCAGGAGCAGCTTCTCCAACCAGCATCGCTCAGTCCAAACTGGGGGGGCAGCGCTCCCAAGGGAACAAGGCTATCTGCAAATCCAGCCAGCCATATCCCCAAAAGCAAGGAATGAGCAAATCCATGGGGTCTGGAAGAGTTTTTAGCAGTGACATGGGGAAATGCATGTGGGAAGTCAGAGCCCAGCATAACCGGGGCTTTGGTGATGACAGGGTCATCCGATGGTGGATGCGGCAGGCTGCAGCGCAGCCTCAGTGGTGGGCTCCTCATGAGTCTTTCCCAGGGAGTAGCTTGTCATCACCCCAGGAGCGCTATACAGCCTCACTCCTCACAGCACGTGATGAATTGCAATATCCTAACAAGAACACATCACTTTCAGAGCTGTAACCAATATGCAAGTCCATTGGCAGCAGATGTTATTAATGATGCCAATACATATTTTCATATTAATCTTCCATACTAGGCTTGTGTCTATCTGCAAATGATTATCATTCATTTTCCTGACAAATCTATCAAGATCATTTATTACTGTTCGGCAAAGGATCTTCTTTTAAACAAAGATTAATAACATTGCATTTTATCTGGCTGGCTGAGCCAAAGGAAATGAAATTAACAATGAACCCTACAAACATGTCATCACTTTAATTTACTGGAAAATATTTTAAAATGTTATTTAAAAGAATATACGCTATGGCGGGCACAGTTTATTACAACAAAAAGAAATGAAACCACATGCATTTTAGCAGGGTGGAGAATAAGTTAGCAAACAGGGCACCGTGCTTTGTCTGGTTCCTCGTGCTTGTTTTCTGGGACAAGGAGGGAGCAGTGCACGCAGCCTTCTTGGTGTGCACAGGAGGGCACCTGCTCAGGTGAAGTGTAGCTGGAAGTCACTGTTTCTGGGTTAAAGAGGATCCCACCTGGAATTACAAGCTGTCATCCCTGCAGGGACACTGCTTTCTGTGCATTCCTATAGAGGGAAATTTCACCGGGGTAAAGCTCATGGAGATCTGAGGGAGAGGAGGGGACACATGGGCTGACAGAGGCCCAGCACCTTTCTGCACTTTTGGCCCCTATGAGGAAAAGAAATGAACTCAGCAAATTTACATGGGCTAGTTTCCTGTCTGCTGCACTCTCTTCTTACTTTCCATTCTCTTGAGTAAAATAATAATATGCAATAAATATACACCAAAGAACACACCAGAACCCCCTCCTACTTTTGCTGTGAATAGTAATGCAAAAACTTAATATAAGCTTTGCCTTTGCATTGCTTTGTTCATACTCATCTACATCCCTTTAGAGCCCTGTTTTAGTGCATGTACGCACTGCTCTGTCTCCACAGGACTTCCCCCACGTGCCTAGCTCTGGGCTGTGACACCTCTGGCAATGGGAATCCCACCGCTCCCCTCCACAGCCTTGCGCCTGGAAGGTGTCCCCAACCTCCCCAATACTGCAGCTCACTCACCATTTTTCACTGACCAATGCTTCCAACACCAGCAATTCCAATTCCTCTGCCTTGCTGATGGGAAGAGGAGAAGGCTGTTTAAAACAATTTTGATTTACATAGTCAAGGAGCATTTCTTCTACAGATAATAAAGTCAACTTCCTACCTTCAGTGGATTCATCTTATCTTGCCCAGATACCAGGTTAGGAGCAATGTTTTAAACCCCAGACAAAAGAAAATAACCCTGCTAACCTCAAGCTGTAGCAGTTTCAAAATGCTGACATATCAGCAAGAAGATTTCCAAGTGTGCATTTGTGTATCTCTGCAGAGCAGCAAAAGCACATTTAGTAAATTGTCTGGTATTTAACCATACATTTTATAGCTACACAACCAAGTCTTCTGGATTTTTTTTTTTAATTAAAAATAAAAAGTCATCAATGTAAGGTTGGCTTTCAAAAATTTATAACAAATAAGAAAAACCTGAACATACCCCAAAGCAGGGTTTGGCTTGCCTTCAGATTAAAGGGTAATGAGTTAATAAGAGAAGCAAGTTGGCCCTCTGTTTAAGCTGGAGATGTATCTCCAGTTACTTTGGGGAGTTTTTGTAGTTTTGTACATGGCATGAGCTCAGGCTGCACATGTCCAGGCCATGCATACTGAAGTAGGACCAGACTCCAAGCTTCTAAAAGGTCTAACCTTCTACTTTGACCTAGCATTTACTGATAGGATTTGGGATCTCTGACTCAGCAATAACTGCAATGCATATGGCAGAGCATCCCTGCCTTTGTCTTTATCAAACTGCCAGCTTAGCCATGTTTCTTTTAGCACAATGGTCAATCCTGGCATAAAGACTGCACGCTGAGAAGAAAACTGTTTCTGGCTAAGGTGTTCTAAAAGCTAAGTACTCATTACATTAGAGAAAAAAAGGAGCTGCACCTTATTTCTAGTGCGACTGCATCTTGCTCCGGCTTTCAACTGCTGGATTTCATCAAGCCTCTTCTGTTACATTAAGCAGTTGTCTGTTATGAACTTAGACCACTGTCATGGTTTAACCCCAGTCAGCAACTGAGCACCACACAGGAACAGAACCCAAGAAAAACAAGTGATGCAACCAACCACTGACTGACACCCAGCCAGGCCCCGAGCAGCGACTGATGCCCCTCAGCCAACTCCCCCCAGTTTCTATACCGAGCATGACACCATATGGTATGGAATAGCCCTGTGGCCAGGTTGGATCAGCTGTCCTGGCTGTGCTCCCTCCCAGCTTCTTGTGCACCTGGCAGAGCATGGGAGGCTAAAAAGTCCTTGACTAGTGTAAACACTACTGAGCAACAACTAAAACATCAGGGTGTTATCAGCATTGTTCTCATACTAAATACAAAACACAGCACTATTGCAGCTACTGGGAAGAAAATTAACTCTATCCCAGATGAAACCTGGACAGCCACACAAATAAAAATCATAGGCAATGCACGCAGAGAAATAGGGCTTTATAATCATGGAAAGGCAAAAACAGGGATACAGCCAAAAGGAAGTGGCAAAGGACAAAATGCAGCGCATGCGAAAAACAAATTCAAGCCTCTCATCTCACAGTCCTGTATATATGTTTAATGGGGTAGTTATTATATTTATTTTCCCCATTTTAGACTAATGCCAGCATAATATGGGAGGTGCCATCCAAACTCAGTGACTCACCAAAGCCGGGTGTGAACAGTTTTTAGTTTGTTTGCCTTGAGCAGTAAGAGCAATGTACAGGGTATTGGGAAGGTGACACAGGGAGCAATAAATGAAAGTGATTTTTTTATCATAGGTAAAATGTTGCTGTTACACCAATTTGAGATTTTTCATAGAATCATCGAATCATTAAGGTTGGAAAAGACCTCTGAGATCACCTAGTCCAACCATCAACCCAAAACACCATGTCTACTAAACCACATCTTGGAGTGCCACATCCACACATTTTTTTGAACCCCTCCAGGGATGGGGACTCCACCACCTCCCTGGGCAGCCTATTCCAATGCCTGACCACTCTTTCAGTAAAGAAATTTTTCCTAATATCCAATCTAAACCTACCCTGGTGCAACTTGAGGCCATTTCCTCTTGTCCTATCTCTTGTTACTTGGGCGAAGAGACCAACATCCTCCTCACTACCCCCTTTCAGGAGGGTTTTTTTTTTTGCACAACCTCCTTTGAAGCAGGTGAACATGAGTGAAGAAGCCATCTGCCGAGCTGCCGCCCCAACACCGTGTTGCTGCAATGGCGATGAAGGCACCCTTCCAGGCTGCGAAAGATCGCAAGGAAACACCATTGCCTGTTCTTCAGAGAAGTGAAAGATGATGACTTGCTCATCACCTAAACATAACCTTCTCCTCAGTGGAGATGACAAATCCACTGGGAACACCAAAATACAGATGTCCCTGCTGGAGAAATGCTCAATTTGATGATGCGCATCATTGCCGCAAATTCCACTGCACACAATGCTGCCTTTTCCCAAGTGTTCCCTAACCGTCAGTCACACATTTTCTCCACCTTTCTGTGACTCAGTGAGTCTTGAAACTCCTACAGGGGAGATGGAGAATGCTTCTGCCCCAGAACAGCCCCTCAGCCCAAGAAATGGGCACTCTTCAGAATTTGTTACAGGTTGAAAATCCTTCAAGGGGAGTATGGAAATCTGTGGACATCCAACGGCTTTCTAATTCCTGACCTGAGATCCCATACAACATCTGAAGCCATCTTCATGCCTTCCCTCCTCTTGTCTCAAATGTGATTTCCAACACCTCTGCACATCCATCTCCATCACAGCACATGGGGGTCTGTTATTTAAGCATGTGCCATCTGGTCAAAGGCTGGCATCAAGGTATCAGTGTGGCATTCAAGCACAGCCCAAGATTTCATAAGCAAAAACTGAAATATCATGTGGTGCAATATTACAGATAATCTGTCCAAGCAAGACCAGATGGCACCACCATGCCAAGGACAACAGAGATATTAAGTTGTCAGAGTACGAACCAAAGTCAGCCTGAGCTGCTGAGTTCATGCCATTTCTGCACACGATTCCCAGGAACGAGAAACAAGCTGTCCCAAAAGACACTGCAGAAATGCTCCTGGAGAGGGCACCTGAACAATGCTCTGTGAGGCACAGGGTGCCCCCCGAGGAGTCCCAGTGCCACACAGGGGGTGGTGAGTGCAGCAGTGCATAACAGTGCACGGGTGTACGCACATCATGAGAGCAACTGCCTTTGTACCACTCAGCTGCTGCTCTCTGGTGGGGTCTCTCTGCTGGACCACCACCAACTTTGGGTTGGCAGCGCTCTGGATTCAGTACTGGGATGGAGATCCTTGGGGACAATTCCTCTGCCCACTCTCTGGTTTAGACTGACAAAGCGGGCTTTATTTCTGAGTACATTTGTGTGTGGGGAAGGACTAGGGTAACCGTTTTAAGAAAGCCATAATTTTTTGCTGCATTTGTGCAAAACAGGAATATTGTTCAAAACACTCAGCTGTGACTCGCATCTATAGCTTCTACAAAAGAAGCATTCAATTTAATATGTGAGACTCATAACCAACTCACGCAGTGCAGCAGTTCACATCAGTTTGAAGAAAAAAAAAATTCTGCTGGAAGCGCAGGCAAGTAGCAGTGTCAATTTTTCATTAACCTACAGCCACTGTCTCTGTAGACTTACAGCTATAAGTAAGATTACTGTTATAATTTCCTCTGGTCCCTAAGGGGAGGGAAGAAAAACTTCTCAGAACTTTTAAGGTCATTAAAAAAGCCCACCTTTAAATTGGAGGTAGTTTCAGTTTACTTTCATATTTCAAAATCAAATCTTAGCTTCAGCCTCACACCAAAGCAGAAATGTCAGTTGCTTTGTTTCTACATCTTCCATGAAAGAAGTTCCAGCTTATACATGAGCTGAATGCCAAGTAAATAGATTTTCCTGGGGAACAAAGGCAGCTTTTTTTTGTTTGTTTTGAACATATGTAAATAGAGTCCCAGGAGCTGAGCTGCCTGTCACTTCAACCAGGTTTACACTCATGTCACTCCAGCTGGTTATTTCTGACTGACCTGAGGTCAGAACTGCAGAAGTTTCTCCCCACTCTCCTCCACGCACTCGGATCGAGCAGCCGCTCAAGCCCTTTCCCTCCGGCCTCGTACCTCACCAAAGGGGAAACGGTTTAATATGTATTCCTTTTTTTGCTAGTTTCTTATTCTTTCTTTTCCTTTTTTTGCTTTTAAGCTCTAGTTACAGAATCACAGAAATACTTTGGTCCTCTGTCACAGTCACCGAGATGGTTCTGAAAAGCTTCCGGCAGATAAGATCAGTATCTGACAATACATGGCTACTGTCAATAAACAGCAGTCTATTAAAGGCTGATGGTACCTACTGGTTCACGGTCAAGATTAGGGGGGTGGGCCTGGGAACAAACAGGCATGGACTGGTAAGAAAATTTTTTTTTTTTTGAAAGAGGAGGGCACCATCAGTCTTGGGATTTCTCTGTTCAGTACCAGACATTTAAACAGTGGAGAGTTATTTTCCACAAAGCCAGAAGACAACAAAGAGGAGTGCAGTCCTTCACATGCCCATCTTCTATTACTTACTTTTCTTTTTTTTTTTTTAAGTTTAAAATAGCAGATCAATGCAAAATCAAAAGCACTTAATGTTTGTCATTTCCAGAAGGTTTGGGTTATATCTCAATCTTCAGCACTCATTTTGGGTGTAATACCAGGTAGCACTGAGGGATGCATCACTTTATAGGCTATGCATAAGCCGCAATTAAGGAAAATCCTCAAGTACACGAGAAACCTCAGTTTTGATTGGCCAAGTTACCATAACTTACTGATAATTCAAATCACTCGAGTATTATTCAGTGTTTTCTTCTCCCTGCTTTTTTTGTCTTTTGACAAGTTTACAAAGAAAAGAATGGAGCAGAGCTTAGCTGCATTACATCCAATATGCTGCCTACACAAACGCCAGAGAAGCTAAATGAACCTCAGAACATATGGCACTCTGCTGACAGAGCTCAGAAACTGGTTCTGCATGAGCAACAAGGAACATCTTGAAACGCACAAGACATATGTGTTTTAGGAAGAAGATTGAAGTGTTTCATAATAAAACAGGACAAAGTGAAATACAAGTGCTGTATAAAATTTTAATTAAAAACTGGTTTTACCCCTCAACGTGAATATACAATATGTTTCCCAGATGGATTTCATATTTAAGTATTATCCAAACCAAAAACGTAAATGAGACAAATAAAGCATTCAAAAATGGCACAGAGGCTAAAATGTATGTAAACACTAGATGACTGTGGTGAAAACAAGGCAGGCGGGGAAAGTAACCTCTTAGCAAATGTTTCCTACTGGAGTACTGAATGGAACAGTTCATACAACTACAGCTTTAGTAACAACACGATTAGCTAAACATTCAAAAATTCAAGTCAGTGCAACAATACAAATAAAAGCATTAGAATTCACCACCGCTCAGTGACGTACTTGGTGCTTTTGTTACTTATAAGTTTCACAGGTTATTTTATACACTGGTAATTCATGGTATACAAATGTGTAATTGATGGCATGCCATGCATCAAACCACTCCCAAAGTCTACCCCTGCTTTCAGCCTCCCACCCTCACTCTATGTGAAGCTCTGTTCACTCAACGGCATCAGCTCTACCGGGTTACGCAAATGCCTGACCACAGAACAAAATTTTTGTGCTACATCCTCAGGATCAGTAAATTCTTATGAACCAAGAGGAATGATGTTTTGCAACAGCAAACTCCTTTCCCTGAAGAGGTGAGAAGGCGGCTCAGATCACCACTTCTCAGACTGCGGAGAGTTCTCTGTTAGGTCAGAAGCAATCACCCAGAATTGAGTGGAAATACACTTGAAGAAAAAGCACAATCTCCACATTGATCAAGCAAAGAGAAAGATTACAGTTCCTTCATGTTGCCATCCAGACAAATTATCACTGCACTTCAGAGAATTTCTCACTGAAGACAAACAGGGAACAAACTGCATGTCTTTGGCAAGCCAACGTTGTTAACAAAAGGAGCTAAAGCCTCATCTTTTAAGGGCTTTGGTCGATGATGTGTTGAATTCCATGGAGAAAGCAGCAGAAACAAATGCAATCAATGGGGCTTGTGCTTAATAGTTCACTGTGTAACAGAAACGGGAATATTAGGTGTTCTTGATAACTTCCCGTAACTCTGGTTTATTTGTTGACACTGAAAGGAACTGGGCAAAGACCGGTTCTCTGCTGCTACCAGAGACCACCACCTAAACCAGACATCATTTCTGTCAGTGAGGTAGCTCATTAAGATCATCCACAGAAAAGCTGTTCTCTTGGCTTCAATTGTTTTCACTAGAACCAAGAAGCTAAGTTGTGTTGATTTGAAAGTTTCCCCCAATTCCTTGATTTAGTAATTAATTAATAAGTAACTAATAAATCTCTTGAGATACTCTCAGCATCCTGATAATGATCGCTCTGTAACCACTGAAGTAATTAACGTCATGGTAGGCTTTTCTATGGCCCAGACATTCCACATTACAAGATTTACACAGTTAATTGACCACTGTTAAAAGGCTAAGAATTCGGTTGCATAGTTCAGTGTTTTAGAAAATACTTTCAAGCTCAAAAATTAGGAAAAGCAGAATTATATAATAAGCTATTCCTTGCATGTGGACTGAAAACACAGAGATTCCTTCCAACTTACTTCCTCTGACAAACCTATGGCACACCACACAAACTCTTCCACTGTCAAGTTGCACACACCATTGCACCCCTTGCTCCTGGGGAGAGGATGAGAACAAATGATGTGATAGATGCTAATAGTGCTGATTAGTACACATAGCAGAAAGCACTAAGGCATCAGGATGACGAAAAAATAATTTGTAT
>VZTL01012641.1:0-10191 GCA_013400535.1 Scopus umbretta
TTAGACTATGGATTTGGCACATACGCAGCAGGAAGAAGGACATATTCAGGAAGATGTTTAAAGTTAACTGTAGCTTAGTTGACTGTACTGTCAATAAAGGCCTGTTCTGACTGTCCGAATTCATTTATGCATTTAAGCAAAAGTACAAATGACATTTCAACCCTGCTGTTGAATGTCCATACCACTGTTCCTGCATATTGACAGTAAAAGTACAAGCTAAATCTAGGAAGGTGTTCCTACCAGATATTATGGCTCACACTATATGCTATCAATAATGCCTGTTATTGTGGTGTTTCTGAAGGTTTCTAGATATATTTAGTTTTGACAGGAGTAAAAACTCCTGTCAAATACGGAGCCCACTTCAGAGACAGGGATGTTTCTCTTTGCTTCAGTGGAAACGTAAAGCACTTGCTTTCCCACCAGAGGAGGGTCATCAAAATAGCAGTATCAGCAGAAGTGGATACCCCGATAGGAAGGACGGTTTGATAATGCCCTTTCCTAGAGCAAAAGGGGCACTCGTTAGAGGCAGGTATGCTGCTGCAGTGCTAGTAGGAAGCCGCTCTTCCTCTGAGGGTTCACAAAGACTGTACCACTTTCTAAGGTGGCAGAAGCTCCATGCTGAAGCTCCCAGAAATCTTCCTTGCTGCTGTAGCCATAGCGTCTGAACAAAAATCAGCATGTTGTGTGGTGACATCCCCATCACCGCTGTGGCATCACTTGTGTTTGCTGCTCAGTAGTTAGAACTTGGTCCAGAATGGTGTGATTAAATAATTATTGGAATATTTTTTTTTTATTTAGAAAGAAACGATCTTTTTTGTCCCATGTTTTATTATCCCTGCTGAAGTCAAAGTAGCTGTTAGTTGTAAGTTAGGGTCATAAGTTAGTTGTTTTTTCCAAGCTACTTAGAGCCACTTCAGTATCTGCTTTTTTTTAATTATGTTGTGGTGCCTAGGGAGTGATTTTGGTTTGTGATCAGTACCCTTCTTTAGTTCTGACTGGTAATACACACCATGAGGGTTTCATTCAGTTTTCTACTTCCACTGTTCTTTTGGTGCAACTCCAAATCTCCCAGCTGTATGTAGTGAGAGTAAAAACACTTTTGGAACTTTTGTAGGAAGACTTTTTTTTGCCTTCATGACTCTGTCATTGGTAACTTGCTAATGCTGAAGTTAGCCAAATGCATTCTGGCTCTGCTTTGCCTTTCTCCAAACTTCCTTAGCTTGATCATGATCCATTATAGTCACCTGCCTCAGAGGATTTTTTTGTTTTGTCATAAATCTGTGTTATTTTCTCACGTATGTTATTTTGTCAGTGCATGGTTTTTCTGTAAGGTTCACGTACATGTGCATTTACAGTGCACATTAGCAGAAAAATCTGTCAGCTTGTTTGAAATATTATGAACACTGTCAACTTGGCTTAAAATAACAGCTTCAAAGGACATAAAAAATAACTTCCTTCAAACTTCCAATGAATAGTGGAAACAATAGTGTGAAATAGCCAATTGTAACATAACACATTAGAACTCTATTTAAATGTTCTGAGATGTTGAGAAATGTCTGGCAAATATGGAGAGTTGGAGAGCGTTAGTGGTCAAAATAAGACAGGACCTTGAAAATTATTGATTCACAGGTCAGTGCAGTAAAACCACCTGATTTACCTGCAGTTCACATAGGTTCCAATTTCTCATCTTGCCTGTGCTCACCCATTCAGAGCTTTTTGCAAGACCAATAGTAATACCTATTGCTGAACAAGCTGATCCATGGAGCCAGTCTTTAGTATCAAGAGTGAAGTGTCTCTTGCAATCAGTAGACCTCTGTGGCCAGTTTTCCTGTGTAGAAGTGGGAGTATCTCATTCTCAGAAATACAGGAAAGACTGAAGTAATTTTTGTAAAGACTATTAATACACTTGGTGGCTAGGTTAAAAATTTATTATGAATTAAAATGGATGGACATCTCTTTAATGAACAAAAAAGCTCTCCTCATTTTCCACACTGAACAGGAAAGGATCAAGATGTTTTTCATTGATTGCAAATAGGATTTGTTAGGGTGAGAAAGCTAAACTTCTTAGTTAGCCTTTCTTAAGTGTTTCAAACCACCTGATGAGGCTACCTGTTATGAGAATTTTCCCTTCAGCTTTTCCTGGGTGCATTCAGGCCAGGATTGCATGAACAACTCCTCTGCATATGGCAGCCTGAATTGTGTTTCTCGATTTCATACATCACATACTTTATGGTATATCATTGCAGCTGTGATACAAAAATATTGATAAGGATGTTGGGGAGGCAGAGTTTGTAGTGTGGTGATATCTTTTAAATGCCTTGAAGAAGCTTGTCCATGCAAAATCTTGTCTCTTTTTTTTTTTTCCTAACTGTATTAAATTCAGTCTGTTTAGAAACCTTGAGTAATTTTTATAAGCTTTTAGCCATCTAATGGCTGTAATGTAAGTAGTAAAGAATTAGCTTTGACAGATATATCTGTAATAGGTTTGTCTTTTTATGTAGTGTAAATCTGAACAGGAAAGATGCAGTGTTTTATGATTTTCAGCATTATTTAATTCTCATTAAACATAAATTGATTCACTGCTCAAGGAAAGATTTTTATAGCTAGTGATTAACTTTATTTTTTTTACCTTCTTGTTTCATAAAAGACCTAGTGGTATGTTTAACTGCATTCTTCACCTATTTCCTGCTCAAAAGTGAGCAGCTACTACAGTGTTGCTGAACTACTGCTTTGATAGTGGTTTTTTTTTCCTAGTGTTAAAACCTTACTTTGACTTTAAATTGCTAGAATAATTTATATGTATTTTGATCAGTTTTAAAGTACTTAGCTAAAGCTCAAAGTGATATTACAGAACGGAAAATGCATAACAATAATGAAATCCAACACTGCTAATATAGTGCCCACATCATATGCCCAGAAGTGGTGTGATCAAGTGGTAATCCCAATAACCTGTTTTCCTCATGCCCTTAAGCCACCTTATCCTCAAAATATGAGGCGAAGAAAAGTGGGATGTCGCTGTATGCACTGAAGTTAAGCAGAGCTAAGCTCCGTACCTTTTAATTACAAATATGTTAAAAGTATTTTCCAAATAATTGAATGATTTATAGATGTAAGATGAATACATTTCTATATTTAGTGATTGTTTGCTTCAAAGGGTTTTTGTAAGCTTTAGCTTTGTGGTGTGCAGTATGAAGTTTTAAAGTAGAGTTTTCAGAGATGAGAAGTTTTACAAGTATTGGAGCCATTTTGAAGAAATACTGTACAACTAAGGAAACAGATTTAGATAATGCAAAAAGATCATGTAAGATACACCCCACCATCCCCCTCTTTTTTGGTCTAACTAGGGTGACCCTTTTGTTTTGGAATGGGAATCCAAGCCCATATCTTATTTGGAAATTTTTTGGTAAACTTTATTTTGCTGTTCATGATGAATTTTACAGCTGCTGCTACCAAGAAAGAGTAACAAAAACTAGTAGTAAGATCTGAGACTTGCTGTAAATATTTTCTCCATTAATTGGAAGATCCTTTGAGGGGGATCTATACCCATGCTTTGGGAAGAAGAGATTGTTGGATCTGTGCCCAGTTACAGGATGCTTTTTGCATATGCTGACATGCAAAAGACGTAGCTCTCAGTAACAAATTCTTGAAATGTTTGTCTTACGTCTGACTACTAGAAAGCTTTACAAGTGTGCATATGCCTTTTTAGAAACAGTTTCTACCAGGCAAAGATCAGAGCACGTCTTTGGCGTCTGGTCTATCACAGTATTCTAGGATTGTGCTCTTTTCACACCAGCTAGATTTTATTCATTATTTTGGCCATGGAATAATCACTCATCTGTTTAGATGTTTTGTTTTGATTTTGCTTGTATGGAATTTGGGGTTTATGTTGATATCTTCACAGCATTAAAATTATTCCAGTGAAATGTCAATATTTAATAGAAACAATTTACAATGACTATTCTTAAGTTTGCTGAATATCACTACTACAGCTAAACAGCAGACAAATCTTCCAATTTCCTCCAAGTATGTAACATGCTTCATGCTTTGAAGAGGGCAGTCTGGCTACATCTGGAAATTTCTTGTGTAAATACAAGACGGAAGATATCCAAATATACTATATTCCCCTTTCAAACTTAAGGTAAGTTTTCCATATCCATAATATCCCACCCTTTCATTCCATATGTATATGTGCCAGACCTCTGCTCTAGAAACTGGAAATCACACACCAGCTTGCCAGCAGCAAATATTAACAGATTCATATATTATTCCTTTTTGTATACATCTGGTTTAGCCAGTACATTACTATCTGTACCCTGAAGCTAGCTGCAGTAAAGAATGTGACAATCATATGCTAAGATAAAATGTGCCCTGCTGTATTTCTAGGTGCATTTCTCTCCTATGTAATAAACAATTTCTAGTTAAGAACTATCTAAATGTTTCCACTAATATGGTGATGAAATGCAATTCTAAATCTTGAAGTCTGTCACACCCCAATGAAAACAGCATAAATGATTTTACTTTGAATTCATGGATGGTTAAAGGAAAAAGGATTATCCCACAAGTATTACGTATCTTTCTTTGATTTGCTATTTAGAGAAATAGCAGTAGAGCTTACAGAAATAATTTTGAAATGGCAATTTGAGAAGAAAAGAGTAAGCATTACAGCAACACAATTGGTTTTATTACTATTGTAGTATTATTAATATTAAAGTACCACGAATAATGTTACAGAAATAGAAAGATAAAATAATGAAAAATAGTGAAGCAGAAATAGAAGAGCCTTCTTGAGCTAGCTTTGTTATATTAGACAAAATTTCCCATTTATGCAGGGCAAAAAGTCAACAGTACAGACGATACATTTCATTCTAACAAGAATTGAGCTACAAATTATTCTGTATTAGAAAAATGGCTTTTAGATACCGTAGTTTATGCACTGTTCAAGCAAGCTGAACACTTCATTGGTCTAGAGCCTGATAGGGTTTGTAAATTACGAGAAGAATTTGTGGTTGATGTGTGTATTAGGAAGCTAGCTTTGCATCCAAATGTTTTCTACTGTGGTTCATTGTATGTCACTATTTCTTGAAGCTAGTGAGGAAGTGAATTTCGTAAAAGCAATGCAAAGGGTAGTTCTGTACACCTCTTGGTCATTAAGCTTGTTTTATTAGAGAAGCCTAAAACTGCCTTTTTTAAAACACTTACAAAAGGAAAGCTGTTACAGCTTGATCAAATGGATTTATTTAAGCACAAAGAAGGTAGGAAATAATGACTTCTGATCTGTGTGAAGATCTGTCTGAACATACTGCCTGAAGATTAGGTGCTTTATGTCTGTGTATGCTTGCTCTATCTCTTGGGTTAATTTATGGGCCCCTTGCCCTCTTCCAGCTTCATATTGGGATGTGTCTCTTGAAGGCTTCACTTTTCTCATCAATTCATAACTTTTAGAAAGCTTTCTATTTTGGAGTATTCATAAAGAGTAATGTGAAGTGAATTTTATAAAATAGTGTACCAAGAGCTAGCTGGGTTGAGTTTTTAGGTTTGGGGTTTTTAAATAGAAAAGGAAAAGAGAAGTAGGGCATGTTTTTAATGAAATAGTCATTTCAGACAATACAAAATCTCAAAACTGAATCATTTTGAATTAAAATTTTGAAATCTATTTTATTTTTCCCTTCTCAATTCTTCTTATTACTCTAGTGGAGTGAACTTTTCTTTTACTTCTTATTTTTTCCTGCACTCATTTTAAATGTTTCCAAATTTCTAACTTTTCTAGAGGTCTAACATAGAAGATGGGTAGCAAATTCTTCCTATGTAAGAGTTGTGAGGTTTTCTTGTATTCCTGTGTCACTGACCACTATCAGAAAGTGGATACTGGCCTACGAAATGGAGAGTTTAATGTTGAGCGATGCTTGTGAGTAACCTTTTTCATAACTGTTTAATTCAGAAAAAATAAACTTGCCAAGAGAAAAAGACAGAAAAATATTTTAATTTTTTTATGTTCAGTTGAGTTAGAGTGATCCATTTTGAAATGTGCTCAGTTTCATGACATTAAAAAATATCATAGAATCATCATAGAATCATAGAATTATTAAGGTTGGAAAAGACCTCTGAGATCATCTAGTCCAACCATCAGCTCAACACCTCCATGCCTACTAAACCATGTCCCCAAGTGCCACATCTATGCGTTTTTGNAGTTGCGTGGGATTGTTGTGACCAAAGTGCGGGACCCGGCACTTGGCCTTGTTAAACGTCATACAATGGGCCTCGGCCATTGATCCAGCCTGTCCAGATCCCTCTGCAGAGCCTTCCTGCCCTTGAGCAGATCAACAGTCCCGCCCAGCTTGGTGTCATCTGCAAACTTACTGAGGGTGCACTCAATCCTCTCATCCAGATCATTGATAAAGATGTTAAACAAGGCTGGAAGACATTAAACAAGGCTGGATCATTTTATCATTTTAATACAAAAATATTCCTCATGAATCTGTTAGAAATTGAGAAGCTAAAATACAGAAGGTAAATTGTAGTGAAGTGTAGCTGTTGTATATAACATTAGGGTACATACACTTGCCTTGAGCAATTGTGATAAAGGATAAACTGTTTCTACATAGAGAACAATTGTTTCATGTCTGCATTGATTAAAAGGTGCACTTTTGTGAGGATACCGTTTTAAATGTGCTTAAATAGTTGGCCATAATACACCTACAGGCTGCCCTCAGTTTCTAAAGAACATCTCATGAGTCTAGTTAACTTTAATTAAAAAAAGTTTGCATGGCATTTGTAGAAAATTGATATAAACCAAGGAAGTCATATTTGTGTCCATGATTATCAATGAGAAGATAAACTGCACAACTACACCATCTCTTGGCAGCAGATAGAGGACTAAACCAATCATATGAAATGAAGAGTGTTTGTAATAATATCTTTTTTTAAGACAATGTTCAGTGAGCAAGTTTCTTCTCACTCGTAGGTATAAGTCTCATCTTTAATAGCTAATTGTATATATGTGAGGCTTTCTTTGCAAATTAATAAAACTTCTTCCAGTGCAAAATATTTTAGAATAAAGGTTTTTTTCATGATCTCCCTATTTCCTGAAGTTTGTTTTCAACAGATGTTAGTGCAAAACAGTTAGCAGAGAGGGTAGTGAAATAGGTAGAGCATTGTCCAGCTGTGGTTTATTTAATATATGACTGCAGTGATACTACACAGACTGAAATCAGATACACCCATGGAACAGCTGCCTTCCTCAAACTAAGTTCTAAATTTCTCATGAGATAGAGAGCTAGATTTGGAGTTGGATATGACTACCTATATATTTCACACATTATATGTAAATACATATACAGTGTGTCTCTGTGTGTCTAAGTATGCCCACAGACTTACAATGAAATTCTAATTGAATACAATTTCTGAATGTGTATAATCACTCTGAGCTCTAGTAACTTAAACAAGGTACTCTTAGATAATTCAACATACATAATTTTCTTTCAGATTAAGCATTGTGTAGGGTTTTTAAAAAATGTTTTTTATGCTTACCATTTCACTTTTTACTGTTATAAGTATCACTTCCGTATTTGACTTGTGAAATGGTTTATGCTCAAAGCAATCACCTGTAGTCAGTGCTAAAAGTTTATTTTTAATTTTCAGCATTAAGGTAGCGATAGATGCCCAAATTAGAAAATACCGTGCTAGTTCACATGGAAAGAATGAAGTATTCTGACAAAATATAGTTCATTGTATAGTCATGGTCCATGTTTTTTATGGACACTAAGAGCTCACAATGAATGTAGGTGCTGTGATCAGCAGATACCCTGGTAAGAACATATAAATGGCACTGTGTCCTAGCTCCCTACCCTGTTTCGTTGTCTTCACCGGTATGCAGGTCTGCGGTCTCGGTGGAGAGTAGATTGAACCTGAGACCTGTAAGCAAACTTCATCTTTTTGAGGTCACCAGAGTATACTGCGGTGGCCTTTATAGAGGCTGTTTCACCAGGGCTTGCAAAAGCACAACTAGTACAGGTCGTGTTCCTGCCCTTGTAATGGGAGGACTGACTTGTATTCAGGACCACCTTCAAGAGCCTGATTGATTTTTCAGGAGTAGGGACACCTGTTTTAGTCAGCAGAAAGCATTGCATTGCCAGCCATTGGCTTGTCACTTCTCACAAATGTGCAAATGCCTGCTTGATTTTGATATTTGATGTGCAAAAGTGTGGTGTCAAACTGGGTAGGAATTGACAGGGGTGTAGTAGGAATGTTTTCTGTATCCAAACAGTTCACAGTTGTTTCTTGGCTATTGCATTGAGCTAGGAGAGCAAGGCAGGAATGCATTAATGTGTGCTGCTGTGTGTCTGTGTGTATAAAGCAAACTTCAGGTTTGATTATTCTTGTTCCGAAACAAATGTGGTTATGTCAGAAAGTTAATCCTTTGGTGTCAAGCTGGTAAGAGGTTTATAATGACAAACAAAAACAAGGCAGTGTGCAAACTCAATTGCTACTTGTCTCCATTTTTTCTCATTTTTTAACGGTAGTTTACTTTATGTCCATCCATATGTTATGGAAAAGGGAGAGGTGGTTTTGTTGGTTTTACCTTTGTTTTTCTTTATGTAAGAAAAACACAGGTGTGCTTCAGTATTAAGTGAATGATCTGTGATTGCTATTATTGGAAGAATATATATTTAAGTCATTGGTAAAATACAGCTGTTAAAGAAGATGAGGTGACAGTGGACCCTAAAAGTAAAGAACCATTATCAAAGAAACAAAGAGAGAAAAGATGTCAAAGTAATAATACTGGCAATGGGTTATTGATTCGATTTATTACAATGTGTTTTACAGTGTGTTTTCCGATATATAACAGAAAGGAGATGACACATTGTGATGAATACAACAACATTTTTCTGATGATGAATGGTTAAAACAGGTTAGATTCCAGGGAAATTGAGCAGATACAGTATCCAGGTAAGAAAATCAGGATCAGCTTTCACCATGTTCAATTTAAGTTGCAAGTTAAACATACACAAAGTGATGTCAAGATGAGCTGAGGTGTTCAGCAGACAGAGAATGATGAACCTTTTCTTGGAAGGGAGTTTAATGGCATGAAAATATTGGTAGTCATGGTTGTGAAGAAGGTTTTTAAAAATACATCATAGAGTGAGACGTTCAGTGACCAAGGGGATTGAGTAATGGTGAATAGCTGATGAAACTGAGAGAAAAAGAATCATACACCAGAGGGAGTAGTGAAGAAGTGAGCCAACATGTAGAAGGTGTACAGAAGATACTGGACCTCATAAAACAATGAAGAAGAGGAATAGAAAATAGGCACTTTTTCCAAGGCTGATGAGAGTGAAGGTGGGGTAGGATTGTTGGATTTGTCAGCAACATATCTGTTGAGACTCAGGGAAGGAATTTAAGTGGGGTTTACAAGGAATGAGGATGGAGGAGAAGGCAGTATGGGATGAAAAGGCCAAAGTGTGAAAAATAATAATGGTGGGAGAGAGAGAAAGAAGTATGGAGCTATTTAGTGAGAAGTGGATGATGCAAACGAGATTTCTGAGATACGACTTTCACAAACAGTGATTTATGTATCTCCCTATGCTCTGAAGATGCCACTGCTGATCGAGAAGAAATAAGAGGTTGACAAGCATGAGTGTGAAATACTGTGCTGAAATGAAACTGGAAGGCTAGGAAGAGGAAATGGAAGGAATCTTTTTACTGGATGGAGAAGAATTTTAGTGATACTAGTGGTGAAAGAGAATTGTAGTCAGGAGAGATACTACAGAGTAGCGTAAAAAATGAAAATAGGAGAAGAAGAGAAAAGAGGGTTTGAAGCAACATTAACAGTAGAGGAGAAGGCTAATTGCAGAATGAAAAATTCTGTAATGATTCTGTACTCATCAGAGACAAACTGGTATGGAGATACTGAGGGAGTCTTGGATATATTGATTAGTACATATTTACATTACCATAGCATTAATGATGAGATTATTGTTTATGTAAAATGAGAAAGAAGGGATTAATTGATTTAAGGACGTTAATTCCAAAGAAAGGAAATCTATCCTTTTGTGTTTAAAACAGTAATCTGGTTTTAACATCTATTAATAAAGAAAACTAATTTTAAAAGTGATTTATGTTTGAAATATATTCAGGATTCTCACTGTAGAACAGCAAGCCACATTCTTCTAGAAGATCATAGAATTGTTAAGG
>VZTL01012642.1:3040-21612 GCA_013400535.1 Scopus umbretta
GGCCCCATCTGTATTTTTCAAAAGGTACTGTTGAGAGAAGGTAGGTGATGAGTCCTCACTGGAGCAGCTTCCAGCAGTACAACAACAACTGTGTTGTCCAGTGGATGCTATTGCCTCTGCTATTAAGACATCAGGATGCTGACAAGAAATCAAGTGCAACTAGCTCATCCTGAGTCTCAGCAAGGTCAAAATTGTGCTGTGAGATAATGCTTTGACTACCTGTCTCAGGTATTGTTTCCAGCAGTATACACACCTCTGCGTCACTCTGAAGCCTTGGCATCCTGCCTGAAATTGGATACCCAAGTAGCATCAGCATCTACAAATGCATTATTTAACATTTAGCTTGCCTGAAAACTTTGTCTGTCTCTGCTGGGCCAGGACCTGAAAAGCAAACAGTGAATTTTGTTGAGATCTTGGACAAATCTCTGCTGCTTCAGTTGAAGCTGGCTGGCTGAGGCTGTTAGGACCCCATCAGTCACTAAGCTCCTATCTGGCTTTGCGTCTACCTTTCCAACAGGATCATTTTCAAAGTAATGAATTGTCTGAGTGAGTTGAATGAGGTAGAAAGCTGTTGTCCTTCCCTAAACCTGTGTTTTTGTCATCTACTAATGCTTCCTTTCTGCATCTACCTAGCAGTAATGTCAGCAAAACAAGCAAATATAGTAGAAAGTAGATCTTAAAAGGATCTTCCCAGGCACTCAAAGCTACAGAAGCTGAAGTGATGCCTTGGAGTGAGCGGACTGGGGGGAAGCAAGCTTCTGGCNCCATACAGGAACTTTTGTTAGTGCAAGATTCTGGCATGAGTAATCCCACCTGCTGTCAGTAATATAAAGTGCTGTCGGTAATATCATGCAGATAATGGCTATAAGACTGAGCACATGCTTAGTATTCTGGGGAAGTAGTTGAAATTAGTTAAATTACTTGCTTGATTCTAAAATTGTAGTCCACTAACCAGTTGCAAATTATCTGTATTTTGTTTTCTGAATAACAGATGTGTTTGGAAGGCATCATATTTCAGAATAATAAAATTGTTTTTTAACAGAACTCTGGGCTCCCCAAGGAGGTGTTTTTCAGAATTGGTCTGGGGAGGCGAGAAGATGTCTTTTAGATACTCTGGTGTCTTTCCAAAGAATGTGGCTACAGGTGCCTTCTCAGGGAACTGAGAAATTATCATATATGTTTATAGATAGCTATAGATCATAAGCTGTTTGCTGTTTTATTAGGAACAAAACAAACTTTGAAGGGTAGCAGACTCTAGCTGTTGGCAGCTGCCAGTTCTGGAGCAGAAGAAATTAGTATAATCCATGTAAGAGGACTCTTAACATGTAACATGTAAGTGACTGAGGAGCAGGAAAAGGCTTCATACACTGTCACAGCCGTCTCTGACCCAGACCCAACTGCTTATAAAAGCTGAGAAGTTGCAGTGGCAGTTCCATTTCTTTCATAAAAATATTGGCAGTTGAAAAGAGAGTGAGAAATTCTGAGGATTTGGCTTTCAAAACAGCCTCGAAATTTTACATACTGGCCTGGAAAGTGCTGCAAGAAACTCTGAAAGGCATTGTCTAAAAAAAGTGGCCAGAAAACACACATGGGAGTAGAGTGAGTGAGCTAACTGAAGTGGTGAATGCCTGGCCTGGCTTCAGGTGTCATCAAAGCTGCCAGTGACTTCAGGAGGCCTTAAATCTGGAGTAAAAGTCTGATGTTGAGTAGCATGGCGACCTAGTTCAGACTAGTATCACCACAACACCAGGAAGGACTATATTCAACTACATCAGATCTTGTGTACTTAGAGACTACACATCACTTTCAGCACTATCTCATGATCAGTGTGGTAAATTCAGTAGGACTTGGGGAACAGACTTACTCTAGTTATAATAAGGGTATAATTATGAAGAGAAGAATCAGTGAAAAGCCAAGCAGTTCCTGTTTATTTTGTCTGCCTTCTTTCCCCCAAGAAACCCCAACAGTGCAAAAATAAAAAGATAGACTGAAGAAAGTCATAAGAACAAGGTGAAATTACACTCAAAAATACATATGTATTTTTAGTCCTATCTTCTAGTTCCTTTGGTAGTGGCTACTACCATTGACTCTGAAAGGAGTAAGTGTCAACAGGGATGACTTAAAATGCAGTCTTTACTCAAATTCTAGTTGATAGGATACAGCTGAGGTACTTTGTTTTAGAAAGAAACAGGTTCAAAAAGTTTCAAGGATTAATATGCCTTTTATTTTCAAGAATTATTGGTATGAATCATGTAGGCATAACCTTTTTGTGAATGTAGTTATAGATTGTGTATTTCCATTATTTTAATTTTTATTTAATTCCATTTCCCTGCCTTGTTTCATTCACGTAGGAAAAAGAAGCAGCAATATTGGACTTCGAGAAAAATGTAGAGAAACAGGGAGAAATCACTTTAGACTAGAATACTCTTTGGATGCCAAAGGATTTTTTTCTGCAGACGGACTGAAATGGATATTTCAGAAGTTGCCAGTCAAGAGACGCCTAAAAACTAATAACAGAGCTATCTTGCTCTTCTCTCAGCATAGCAGAGCAGTAGCCTGAGAGATGAGTACTGTAGATAGCGAGCTGGTTTTGGAGTCCAGCTGCTTTTGCTGACCACTTTTTCCCTTCCTGAATGTAATGTCTAAGGGCCAAGAACCATGATTGTTTGGCAAGATGAGAGTTCCCAAAAGTTTTCATGGTTTCATCAGTCCAACATGTAACTTTAAGGTATCTGCAGTTATGAGGCTGTCATTATAGCATTACATCCAAAGGTCATCAAAGGAGCATTTCCTATTGAATTTCAGGGGAAGGGAAATTGAATCAAGACCTTTTGTGTTTACTCATAATTACTTAGGAAACTTTTCAACAGAAGATCTCTGCAGTAGATAGAATGGAGTGGAAAAGGTAACAAGTCTGAGTACTTACTCACTAATGGTAATACTAGCCCCCCATTTTACTTTAGGCCCCCGCATGTTACTGTATGTTATTGAGGATTAGGCAATGGATAATATTGATGAGAAGATTGTCCTCTTTCTCTGTAACTGGAGCTACACATTATGTTTCATTGTTTCATAGTCTATGCTCCTTAATCTGCTTTTCTTCAAGGCCTTTTCCTCAGTCATTGAAAAGGGGAATTGATACACGTGTAAGAACCAGAGGTGGCACAGGGCCTAGCACATAGCCCACGAGAAGTATGACAGCGGGGAGGCAGGGTCTGTGATGCGGTGTAAAAAAAGCCAAACTGGGAGTCCTTATGGGTGCAACAGGATGAGCCAGATTCAGAAGCTTTATTTATTGCATTGTGAGGATACCCTTTTGCGTTGCACCTACTCTGACTTAATTGTGGGCTGTTGCCAAAAAAAGGTGATCCCATTCTTTCTTCTCTCTTCCTGTGCATCACAGGTGGCAAGCTCTGTCTGGTCCTTTGTGTCACTTTAGATAATCATACAGCTATACAACGAGTAAGATAAACCTGCTGATGTGATAGAGAACATACTCTTCTTTTTTGTGGATTAGGTATCTGGTGGATCAGTGAACCAGAACAGCTCACTCTAAAGCCTTATAATTAATAGATCCAGTTTTACACTTGTGAAGGAAAGACAGAGAACAGAAAAGTGGGACAGTGAGAGATGCCTACTGTTATGTAAGATTAAACAGAACATGTAGATGCACCCTAAAAAACAGCAGGTAGCTATCTAGGACAGACTCAATTCTAGGATCTTGTAGTCTGATGGTCCTTACTGTACCTATTTCCTTTCCATTCAACAGATATGTAAACGCTTTTGTATTTTTCTTTCCAAAGCATTGCAAGGACAATTGACTAATTCAACAATACAGTTCCTCTCGGGATTTGTTTTAGATTCTGGTGATGACTTGCCCACGTTGCACTTCTGTGCTGTTGCCAGCTTCCCTTTGTCTGCTTATGTACCACTTCTGGTGTCTTGTTAGGCCTCCAGAACAGGGCGGACTGCAGTGGGCTTTTTGAATGCAATAGGAGTGACTTCCTCCTCCTCACACAACTGAGGACTAAGACAAAAAGGTTAAGAGTTATCTAGGTGGTAAATGATGC
Organism: Scopus umbretta; assembly: GCA_013400535.1. NCBI lineage: Eukaryota > Metazoa > Chordata > Aves > Pelecaniformes > Scopidae > Scopus > Scopus umbretta. The sequence continues at coordinate 7,111 of VZTL01012642.1, forward strand.
TGTTGGTTTTGTTTTGATCAAAACATTCAGGTAGTGGAGCTAAAGCACGCAGCTGTGCTCACACATGCACAATTCTTGCTAACAGCTTTTTTGCTGCTCTGCATGTTTCCTCAGAATGCTTCCCTGTAGCATCACTGAAAGTTACATTATTAATTTCTATTAATAATTAGCATACCAAATCAGGAAAACCAGCTACTATTTGGCATAATTTTAATTTTAAAAGTTTTTAGTTAATGCAGTTTTAATGCTGGAGTGGGTGACTGGACCACAGTTCAGGACTCCCTAGTACAAGAGACATGGACATACTATAGAGAGTTCAGCGAAGGGCCATGAAGACGAAGGGACTCGATCATCTGTCTTATGAAGAAAGACTGAAAGAGGTGGGACTGTTCATCCTGGAGAAGAGAAGGCTCAGGGGGATCTCACCAATCTCACCAATAGATAAACACCTGAAGAGAGAGTGCAGAGAGGATGGAGCCAGGCTCTTTTCAAGTGGTACCCTGTGACAGGACCGGAGGCACAAACCAAAACAGAGGAGGCTTCCTCTGAACATCAGGAAATACTCTGTCACTGTGAGGGTGACTGAGCACTGGCACAGGTTGCCCAGAGAGGTGGTGGAGTCTCCACCCTTAGAGATACTCGAAAGCCACCTGTCCAGAGTCCTAGCCAACTGGCTGTAGGTGTCCCTGCCTGAGCAAGGGGTTGGACCAGATGACCTCCAGCAGTCTCTTCCAACCTAAAATGTTCCATGAGTCTATTAACCTCCTGTTTTTACTGAGAGTTTGAAGTTCTATCACTTATTGTTTACCACCCTTTCTGATGATAACATACACAGTAATATGATTTCCTAGTGTGTCCGATAGTTCTTTATGATTCATCCACAAAAAGAAATACTAGAATGACTGCCATATGCACTCTGTCTTTAATCTTACAAAAATAAACACTGAAGCCATTGAGGGTGAAGCAAATTGGTCAGTTTCCTAACATAGAACAAACAGCAAATGTTACCCTCTTCTTCATCATGCAGCAGTAGCTGAAGAATTCTCTGCTAGTAATTAATACAAAAAAGTGTAAGAGAAAAAAGGTAAAACCTATATGAATGTGGAGGCAATTTAGGAAATATTTTGCAATGTGTAGTTAAACTCCCAAATCTAAATGTCTTATTCTCAGAGTTAGCTCCAAGAACAACATTGTACTCTGTGATCTAGCTGCCACAAATAGGACTTTCAGTAGCTTTACCAAAGGCTCTATTCATCAAATTTAAGGGCACAAGCAAAAGAAATCGATTCACTTCTGGACCACTTTCCACTGAATGACTTTCCACTGTGAAATTCATAAAATAAACAGTCTGAATGCTGCAGTACTGTGGCTACTACCAATTGCAATTGGATAAGACCACTGCACAGTTTTTCTTAGGCTTTTAGATGAAGATGCGGTCTTTGTGTTCCATCCTTGCTAGATGAATGTCACTAGTTCATTGTGAATTATTATTGCATGTACACACCACATACTTCATACAACATGCAGGGATAGCTGAAGAATATCTAGGACTCTTGGATCTTGCCTTCCAGTGCCCCTTGTGATAGAGAGGCCCTGTTACTGCATTGAGACAATTTTTTATATGTCTTATGATGGTGTATGGATTGCTGTTTGAATTTGTTTTACAGGTTTAAGCTTTCTGGTTGTGTCAGTACCATAATAGAAATAGGGATATAGCTGAAGCACAGAATCAAAACCACTGCAAATGTTAAAGTTACAGGTTGTACAGTATCCTCTGACAGCACAGAATTCCTCTACAGAACACACCTCCAAGGCTTTCTGTAGTCTAAATCAAATTGTCTGTCTTTGTGGGACTTCCTGAAAGATTAAATTGAGTTCACGAGCTGTTTGGGACAGACGTGTCATAGAAGATGCAGCCATGGAATACAGTAAATCTATTTTCCTGTGTTGTCAGTCTGCCTCAGTCCTGCACTGTCAGCAATGGTATAATTTTAAAGCATTGCACTAAGCTTTTTACCTGCTCGTGTTTATTGTCTAGGCACTAGCCTGATTCCCATATGGTGCAGAAACCTTCTCTCCATGTATTCTGTAGGGCAAGTTAACTTTTTTGTTGTCCTACACTACACACACCTTATTACTGAGCTCATTTCAGATACTCTTACAGCATGTCTAATTTTTCCCTTGTATTTCATATTGGGGCCAACGTATTGTCTTATCAATGATCTGGATGAGTAGATTGAGTACACCACAGTAAGTCTGCAGATGACACCAAGCTGGGTGGGAGTGTTGATCTGCTTGAGGGTAGGAAGGCTCTGCAGAGGGATCTGGACAGGCTGGATCAGTGGGCTGAGGCCAGTTGTATGAGGTTTAACAAGGCCAAGTGCTGGGTCCTGCACTTTGGTCACCACAACCCCATACAACACTACAGGCTTGGGGAAGAGTGGCTGGAAAGCTGCCTGACAGAAAAGGATCTGGGGGTGCTGGTTGACAGGCAGCTGAATATGAGCCAGCAGTGTGCCCAGGTGGCCAAGGTGGCTGACGGCATCCTGGCGTGTATCAGTAATAGTGTGGCCAGCAGGAGNGTTGGACTAGATGATCTCAGAGGTCTTTTCCAACCTGAATGATTCTATGATTCTATAATTCTCATCTCTTTTATCTTCAAGTTTTAGCACTCTGCTAACATCAGTTAAGTAACTTTTGAGACAGCCCAATTGAGGGAAAATAATATAAATAAAGCTGTTCTGTCACAGGTTGTTACCTCAGAAGTGCCAGAGGTGTGGACAGTGCTTTATAAAGTCATCTGTTCTTCAGCTGCCGGGAATGAAATGTGACAGTGCAACGTCTATTTGCTGTTGGCTGTAAAAGGTAGAGGCAGTGGGAATGGGAAATTCCAGTGTCCTAGTTCTGTTTCGTAATGATTATGTTTGTGTCCTGGGACAAATAACGAAAGCCCCCCAGATACCACTCATGTATGTTTAGCTGTTCACATGACATTTGTTCCATTGATTTCAAAGGATATGTTTTTTATGTATGAAGCCTAAACCCGTATTTACTCCGTGTAGGATCAAGACTTATTTTTTTCACTGACTTGGTTTCTCCATCTGGAGGATAGTAATCTGTTACGTTAGTGATATTGATAAGAAGCTTTGTAGATAAAAATTGTAAAGGAGGTGCTAATTGCCACTATTTCTTTTTGCTTGTTCCTACCATTTAGTCTTGGACAAATTAAAAAAAGAAAATCTTAATGGAATAAACTCTGAGTAAAACTTAAATACAATTTGTGATACTGGACTCTATTAATTTTTAACTGAATGTTATTGTCTGCCAGACAAAAGCAACTTCCTGTTATATTACTGATTCCTTCAGGAAGTTCCAGATTTTCTCCTAAATTTATAATAGCTGAACCACTCTCATAATGTCCTAAAGGGCATGCCACTTCTGTAGACTTCTTTTTGGCAGATGTACTCCAAATTTAATGTTCTGAGCTGCAAGTTAAATGCTGTTTGAGGACTTCTTGACTGCATGTACACTTACAAGTTTGGACCATATAAATGTGTACAGAGATGTTTTGAAACAAGCCAGATCTGCTTATTATTCCAACTTAATTGCTGAACGGGCAGACTGCCCTCTCTCTTGTAACTTTTTATTGCAGGGAAGCTGTCTAATCTGGCTCTTCCTCCATCAACAGAACTTTGTGAACTGTTCACATCCCACTTTGAGAACAAAATCAAGATCATTGTGAGTCAGCTGCCCTCTAACGAAGCTGCCAACACTAACAATTCTGTAATTCCAGATCTTGAGCCTGTCACAGTTCTCAAGCTACAAATACTTCTGGCATTTTATGCTCCAGCACCTCAGGGCACTATTATGTTTTGCCAAATCTTTGGTCTAAACAGTTACAGTTTTTCTTGATTCTCTAATCCCTCTGGGTTCTCACATTGTTAATCTTTCTTTGATGGTGGAGAACTTCTTAATAATGCCACAAAGTAAAATAATTATCAGTCCAGTTTTTAAGAAAAAAATCTGTTACCAATAGAAGATTCAGCATGTTGCCATCTAATACTCAATCATCATTCTCTTTTTTTAATTTTAGTGATTGTAACATATTGCAAATGTGGCAATGTCTTTCAAAGAAGGTCTCTTGGCTTCCTTTCAGGCTGGACCCTGTCCTCTGCACTGTGAAGCAGTATTCTTAAGAGTTTATTTTTGATCTTCATACCCTGACTGATGATGAATTTTTCGCTGCTGCTGCTTGACCTCTTCATTTCCTTTGGCATTATTTTGATCATAATAGAATATTAGGTGTCTTGGCAACCCACATTGATTTAGCTCTTGTTTTCATTGAGATCTATTATGCGCATAGTCATTCTGCCTCTTTCCCTCTCTCTCACGCATATATTCACAGGCACACACACTCGAGTATCCTGTACATACCATAGCACAAAGCAGGCAAGCAGAAGTGGTCTGACGCTTAATAACCAACTCTCCTGGCCAATGTGTGGGTTTATTCATGGTAATTCAATTAGTAGCTGTAATACCTAGCATGTACACCATTTTTAATCAGAAGGTGTGAAAGCTTTTTACAAAGATGTGGGAGAACTAGTATCTCTGTGGAGAGACACTGTTGCAGACAGGGAAGTTTGCCTATTACATTATTGGGGAGAGTAGCTAGTCTGGGAACAGAAACCAAACTATCAGTATATAGTATCATGAAGAAAGGGGTATCAGTACTGAAGTCTCATGTTTTTTTAACCATCCTGTCTCAACCTATTTATATGACATCATTTTGTGCATACTATTCAGGATATAAAGAGGTTTAATCCCTGTTTCTTTTAGTCTCTATCTGTCTCCGTACAAATCTTGTATGTCGTTTGCAAAATGTTTGTTTCCAGGCTGTTTTATGGGTACAGCATTGTCAAATGGGTATTCATTTGCCCAAATGTAGTTTAATGCTATACTGTCTGGTAGATCTGCTAGGTATTCAGGTGTTAGATCACTTCATTTTGCAGCACAGTGTCTATTAGCACTGGTCTTTTGCTCACCTTTTCTTGAAATGTAAAACAAAGATGTGTAAAGCTAAATCACTAGTCATTTGTTCCAGAAAGGAATTGCACCTACTTCCCTTGTTTTCATTCTTTATCGATGCTCAAGGTATTCCTGCCTCGTAAATCAAATGCCCTTTTTTACCAACTCTTATAGAAAACTAATAGGTATTATTCTCAGCCTTTTTTTTTTGTTAGATTTGGTATTTGTTGTGTTTCTTAAAAACTGCCAAAACACTGGCTCATTCCTTTTTGTAGTTTGTATTATTTTAAACGTTTTATATAGTCAAGTTGCTTAATGTCAACGTCTGTTCTCCAGAATGTTTTGAAATTATCTGGGATATTTCAGTAAGTGATCTGACTGATATTCCTCAAGTAGAAAGTGAAATCTTAAAAGGTTAGAAAAAAGAAATCTTAATTCCATTCTTCTTGAGACATTGTTTCTAAGATTTGTAAGAATATCTGAAATATTATGGGTGTATTTAATCAAAAATATATTTTAGATGAGTCCAGTAATCAAACACTAGAGTTATCAAATACTAGTGATTTTCTTCAACAGACTTTACTTGGGAAAACGCTTAAAATATGGCTTTTAAGTGGCTATAACTATAGCGTAATGAAGGTTGTGTTTTTCATTGTCTCTTAGATTTTCTATATTGCATTTGTTCTTTTGAGGGGCTTCAGTGCAGCCTGCCCTGAAAACCTAACCTGTGTTCTAAAAGTAAACCTGCTCTTTTTCTGATCACACCATATCACAGATAATAAAGATAAAAGTATCAGAGGTTAGCTAATAAATCTACTTATCTTACATAAATGGAAAAGTATCTAGCTCATTCTCCGACAGCTGTATTGATTCTACACAACTACCAGGAATTAAAAGTGGTTAAAAATGTATTTTAATCACAGAAAAATAGAAGAAGGGAAAGCAGCTATGACTCAATGCAGACCAGGAATAAGGCTGTTAGAAGGTACCATTTTTGTATAGCCACTTCACTGACAACAGTCACACTTTGATTTTGAGCAGATACAATTGTACCAATCTTGGTATAAAAGGCTAAGGAACTGTTTTCAGTACAGTGTAAACTTCCCAATGAATAAGCTGAAATTAAGTATATTAAGTGTGTTTAACGGTAATAACTTTTTTGAAATTATAACTTCCACATGCCTATTCAAGCTAGTAGGTTAACTAACATTTAACTAACTAGTCTTTTTCTCAGGTATATACCTTGGTCATTTTTCAAGTGCAGATATGTTGCAAAATTCTAAACCAGATCTAACCAGATCTAATAAATCTAGTATCATACTCTGTTTTATGCCGAGTCTATTCCTTCTGACTGAACCCCTATTGATTTGCAATCTAGTTCTTAGAATACAAAGATAACATATTACATAGCCATCAGATTAATTTCCAGAATTCTGTATCTGTCCATATGTGCAGATTTTAACAGAAATGAATGAACGTAAGTGTTTTGTGACTCAAGTTCAAATTGTATTCAGGGAATGCTATATTGCCTATACACACATCAGCATACCGTCTCCCTTTCTGGGAAACTCTTTTATAAAAAATATTACAGAAAATAGCCATTGAGCACACTCTGTGGAACATACACTCTGAAAATTGTGTCTTTGAATGTTGTATTGTTCAAAGCCTAGAAAGGTTTTGTGGAAAAACTGAATTCTGCTGAACCTGAAAGAGGTTCTCAGGTTATTCTGAATTTAGTCTGCAAATGTTATCACCTTTTGTACATGATTAGGCAAAGTTAAAAAGAAGTTACAATGATTCTGTCATTTCTTCAGGTCATGTGGTTGTAGCTGAGAAATCATCTCCCCTCCAAATCACTATGCAAGAGAATTACTGTAGCCTTTAGCCATGGCATAAATCTATGTTAAAATGATTCTTACTGCTTTTCTCTAAAGTATGTGATCAAAGGATGCAAATCTTCAGTATTTTCCAGCAATGGTAAGACGGACGATAAGTGCTTGATTTAAAAATGGAAGCTTTGTATTCTGAGTGCCTGATAGTGTTTATTATAGCACTTGTCCTGCTGCAATCAGTGGGGCTTGGGATGTGCTGATGGTTCAAAATTTGCCCATTCTTATTATTTTTTACCTTTGGTTATCAAAAACTTAAATAAAAAAGAAGTTACATAGTAAGGGAGCTTTTCAAAACGTGTGTTTTGTCTTTGCTTAACATACTTCCTTCCTTCCAGCCCTATTATTTGTGCTTTGCAACTATTTATATAATCATAAAAGAAATGTTTTAATATAACATTTCTTTATGGTCTGTACTACTTACATTGTTCTGCATGCACTGAAGGGAGTCTAATGTTGCAGTTCAGTGTTAAGTCTGTAAAGCCTTTATTCTGAGGCTTTACAGCCTGAAAAAAACTAAAAGGTGCTTAGAAAAACATCATCAGTACTTTTTTGAGGGATTTTTTTTGCGTTTTTTTCTGTACACTACTATTATGTCTTTATATTTTGTGATGCTTATTTCTGAAAGAAGTGTCTCTGGCTCTCTTGCTAGCTAGTCGGCTGTTCTGCCTCTGCTCTTCTGTCATTTTTTCACAAATCTGAAGAACTTTTTGGAGGTTCCACAAAGAGCATGATGGACAACCAAATTAGCGGCCAAAATGGCAGGAAAAACACATTTTGAAAGGTACATGCCAGGGTTACTTAGGGAAAGGGAAGTTTAATAGAGCAGAAGAGTAAGATCAGGAGTGTACCCACCCCGCCTCCTTGAGATGTAACTAAAATCTGCTGTTCAGGAACAGAAAGGACAGCAACCTGGCAACAGAGGAAGTAAACTTAATATCTTGCTAGAATGAGTCTGAACTCTAAAAATATTGCAGGATTAATTTAGATGGCTAGGACAGGTCATGGTTTAGATTAGGCTGGATTTGTTAATGAGTCCATTTGTTTCATCTCTGTAATGAAGCTCACTTGTACCCTAAGTGAGCATAACCTTGTACCCTAACTTAGCTTGTACCCTACTTAGTATAAGCTAAGTCACTATTAACGTTTTTATGTTTTCAGTGGGTTTTAGGGCATTTTATCTTAACTAGTGCCATTGTATTGAAGTGTGTGGCATGGATTTTAAGAATCCATGTAGGTGCAGAATAGACAGGAAATTATTCTGAAATGTAGAAGATTTTGAATGTCAGAGGACACTAGGTTAATTGACTTACCTGGCATGCCTTAAAAGTCTGTTCTACCAGAGAAATGGGTAGTTCCATATTAAAAGTAGTGATAACATTCCAGAATGTTATGAATCCATTTCAGATAAATAGCACAGGAATCCATCCATGCTTAAGAAGTGTAATTTGGGTTTGTATGTCAGAAAAGAAGCAACACAAGTAATGATTAATCTGACTTTTGAAAAAACTGTATTGAACTGCATATAATGCTTGTCATTTAAGTTCCTATTCATACATTATATTGGTAATGTGACTTTGACTTTTTTGATATTCCCTGGAAATATAAATGTAGTAGGTTGAAAATACTGACTTTTGGAAAATTCAGAATCATAAAGGCTCTAGTGGAAATTATAGTCCTTACCAGGTAACTTTACAATAGAAGAATAAATGCATTTATATGATGAATTAGCCTAAAATAGGGTAGCAATAAACAAATTTTCAGGTTTAGCACTAAGCACGTTCTGTTTAGTAGACCTTGTGTTAGAGAAGGAAATCTCAAGTTATTCCCAATTCCTTTCTGGGAGAGTGGTGGAGATCATTTTGCAAGTTCCTCCTGGACCCATCTTCTTTAAGTAACACAGGCTGTGTATATCATAGCCTTCATTGTCGCACAAAGAGCATACGCAAAGAATTTCTTTTCAATGTAGCTGTATGTGTGAATAAATTACCAATTACAGTTTGTTTTTGTCACCTGAAGCTAAAAATTACAGCATGTTCAGCCAGCACAACAAATAGTGTGGGAGGTCCCTTCCATTCAGCACAAGACTTAAATTAACCTGCCACTGAGGGTATTTTGCCTTAGTCTGACTGATACAGACCGAATAAGGATGTGATTCATTTTTCGTGCTTCTATCTGAAGATTGTAAGCTTCAGAAGAGATGTGCTAAGTTATTTTAGGACAATAGCAACTTATGCTCTAAGAACAAATTCCAAAATTAAAGTATAATACTGTGGTTAGGTTACCAAATATGAAATACCTGTACCCTACTACTTACATGTTGTTCTATACATGTCCTGTATAAACTGTGTAGCCTGTTTTAAAGTGAACTTTCTCATATTGTAAATTAAGTAACCAACAAAAAAGAACATCAGAAAATCAAATTCCATAGTTTGCAAGCTCCAAAACCTTCAGTCTATGCTGTTGTGAAGGTCTGAACAATGTGTCTTAACATCTCTGTAGTAGGCTTTTCTCACTGGAACAAAAGCAGCAATGGTAATCCTTTTGGGATAGCGGAAGGAGATATCCCATGCATGTTGCTAGAGGAACTGTTTGCGTACTAGAAGTGGCCTGTGGGAGGAACAGCATTCCAAGGTTTGCTCTTGGCTTTGGGGAGGAACCAAAGCCTTGTGATCACAGCGGTGGTTGCAAGGGATGAATCGCATATAGATTTGACGCTCTTACAAGTCAACATGGCTTAGCCAGTGGCTCTGATTTGTCTGCAGCAGTTGTTCGGCAGAAGCTTAAACTTTTGTTCATGCCATTTCACCTAGTCATCCTCATGGAGCAGCAGTGACTGCCGTTTGAGTTCTCACATTCTGGGCAAGTTCCTTCCACCCCTCGTGGCCACTGGCTGTTCTGTAGACAGTTCACACAGCAGGGGCGCAGATAGCCAGTGCCTAAGTCTTTGCTGCTTTCCTGCTTTTTTTGTCAAGTTTGTTGTCAAGAAGTTAGATGGAGTTTTATAGCTTGATGTTTGATTCTTGACCCTTCATTTTCCTCAATGGTTATTCCAAGCCGCTAGCACAGGCATTACCTGATCCCAGCTGCTATAGGCTGGCTCCCACTTCCTTTGTCCTTCAACTGTATCTGTATAAGCCATAATAGGGTGGTTGGCCTCATTGTTTCTACTTTTTCTTGATGCAGAATCGTGTTCTGATAAATTATCTGTGTTTGTCTTTCTTTCAAGCATCAGAAATTGCTACGAGTGTACTGATGCGCTTAATATCTTGGAGGATTTTCTTGTGTTTATGAGATAAAACTGACTGTTACGTTTTGGTATAGTGGAACCTTTCCCATGGTTATCAGCAACTGCTGGAGACATTTTGATTTCCTCTCTTCTGTGTGGGGTATTCACTTCCTAAGGTTCCCTGGGCATCTTCACTTGACCAATTCCTCTCCCACTGCAGGGGCCCATAGCATCCCTTGTCTTTCCATTTCTTTACCTATGGTACATTGTATTCTGGAGATTTTTTTTTTTTTGGTCTTTACTATTGAAGTCTCAAGTTTGTTACAGGGTATTTTTGGGGAAAACAGGAGAAGGTAGGGCTCCTACAGCATTCCACAGAAAGAAGAGCTTTATTTTTTACCTTTTTTGCACTTTACAGCTATTCCACTGTTTCCTGAAATGGTAGTGTAGTGAACTCAGTGACCAAAGTGTTTCTTTCCAGTTCACACTTTCTTTTTTCTAAACCCAAGAATCAGTACTCTCATTGCCAGTGTAGCAGAACACCTAACCTGTTTCACCCAAAATATGGAATAGCACACAAAATCATGTAGCTCTAAGAGCTATGAGTTTTAGGGTTGTCTTTTTTTAATGTCTGTTTTAATGGATGGAGGCTAAGTACCTGCGACAGGGTACAGAGAGCCTACTTGTTTTCTCCAAACAAGGGAGTTAGCTCCGAGTGTAGATTTAGCATGGATGCACAAGATGAAATAGTAAGGCCAGTCTGGTTGTCAGAAGGCAAGCAGGAAACTAGAAAAACTGCTTGTTGTTAATCAGAAGGGAAGAGTGCACGATTTCACAATGGGGTGCTTAGGCAGGTTGCTCGCCTAAGGTGTGTGGTTGTTCCCTATATTTCCATACATCAGCTGTTTTGGTTTTTGCTCCCTCGCCATGAATAATTGACACTGGAGCATGTCAGAAAGTAAGCCTTGCTGCAGAAAATTGCCAACTGCAGTATGATTGCTCTCTATTGAAAAGCCAGCTGTTTTATCTATGTCATTTATTCTTTGAGCAGCTGTATTTCTGGATTCAGTTCTGGATTTCAGTTGCCATGATCCCATAGTTCCAGATAACCTTGTGGGAAGTACTTAACTACATGAAGAACTGAAACAAATGTCTGTCTGGTAAAGCATCAGAAATTGATCTAGAGCAACTATTGTGGAGTGGCAAGAACTCTACTGTGGTTACTTATTATTTCAAGTGTTGATTTAGGTATTCCTCCTTGAGAGTTCATCTTCATGTGTTGTTCAGTTTTATTCATTTACCCAGTAAACTTCCCTTGGTCATGAGGTGCTATTTAGTAATATTGCTGTAGCAGCCTAAAGTTTTCTACTTGGTGCTAAAGCTGTGACGAGATGTTTTTCACAGTATGCATGATACACACCAATCTATTCCAAAAGAGCCATTACCTTCCCCCCAAGTCCTTCTCTACACATGGAAGTTTACTTTTTGGTATTTATACCAAATACCTTTCAGCTATTCCTGAATAACGATATCAGAATGACACTTGTATTCCAGAATTTGACTTACTGAAGTAAGTCCTACATATGGGCTCATTTTAAGCAAAAAAATCATCTACCAGACATAGTCCAGCAAAAAATGACAAACTTTAACAGGGCAGGTATTTCAGACATGCTCTTGCAGCCTTTTACCATACGGTATACAAGGCAAAAGAAGACATGGGCCCTGCTCTGAACTTTTGTTCCCTGGGGCTGTCAGTCTTTTCCTTTCCCTATCAATAGATTCACTAGTGATTTATGAAGAGGGGCGGGAGGGGAAGGAAAAAAAAATAAAAAAGGAAAAACTACCACAGTGCAGGCCTGAACAAAATCTGTTAGAAAAGTATATGTTGTGAAAAAAACAGTTAAGTGGGAAGCATAAAGTGTGAGGTTTTTCTGCTTTTTCTGTTAAAAAACATTGAGTCATGATTATGATGCTCAGCCAAAATTGAAAAAGAACCCCGTAATTTCCATTTATTTCTACAAACATTATGGTAAAACCATGGCATTCTCATGACAATGCTAACCATTGAAATGCTACTATTCTTGAGTTTTGTCCAGACCTTATCATTCTCATGTCACATGCAAACAATCATATTAAATAGATTCCGTATTTATGAGAGCTATTTTTAGATAATGTACAGGAAAACACTCTAAACTATGTTTTGCTGTTTGAAGTAGCCACCCAGTGTTGCTTAAGCATGCAAAATACTGAGTCACTTAGTTTTAGTCACTTAGGAAAGCTTGATGTCAGGGTCTGTGAAGGAGGTCTGCCCCTCAGAGTGCTCCCTAACATTTCTGAGACCGTGGTGAACAAAATACACGCAAGAGCACACACTCAGCCATGCAGGAATCAAAAAATCACAAAAGCTGTGCTTAAAGATGTCAGATGTGCTTAACGTACTCTGCCTATTAATCTTGTTATCATGCAGAGAATGGATTTTAAATTGCATAATCCTACCTGGAAAACCATCTTAATATACTACATTACAGATTCAATGGTGTCTTTGGTTTTTTTAAAAAAAAAAAAAAAAAAAAAAAAGGCATCCCAAAGGCAAAGCCTATTTGAATAGATAATTTAATTCTCAGATAATCGGGAATACTTTCAGATGGGCTGTGTGTGAAAATAGGAATGAAATTAACCCAAATTTGCCATGTTTAACTTTATTTGTACCCTGACTTGATTTGTTTTTACTTGGTCTTTACACCTGAGTAATTCCTTTTCTCATCCCATCTGCAGCGTGCCTCGCTTGGAGCAGAGTTTGTTTTGTTGATGGACATAAATATTTGAATCTGTCTGCGAGGGGGATCTGGTGGCTCGGGGAATTGGTAATAGGCTGTGGAGCATTCCACCTCCAGGGTCACTAGTTCACATCCGCATCAGGTCAATAGTGGCAGAAAGTCATTATGCATCTGGCTGGCACCTGCTAGGTGGCCGCTGCCAAATCCCGTCAGGCCCTCAGTCCAGGTCCGCGTGGCCAGGTGCTTCCTGCTCTCCCCCGGGCAGCGGCCCGCAGCAGACCGCCTCGGCCGCTCTCTTGCTGCCGGCTCCCGAGGAGGGATCCCGGTGCCCTCTTTCGCGGGAGCCCCTCATCCCCCGGAGACCCCAGAGCGGGCTCAGCCGGGGACTCGCACTTCCCAGGGCCTGCCTCACACCAGCGCCCCCGGCAGAGGGCGGCGGGGGCGCCGGCTGCCTCGCCGGGCNTCTGCAGCGGCGGCAGCGCAGCGCCGGGGCCGGGAGCAGCGCCGGGGCCGCCCGGCCGTGCGGGACTCTGGCGGGCAGGCTGACCTGGGCTCCCGCTGGGGGCACCACGTTTTAACCACGTGTGTGGAAATAGGTCCGTATGCTGTGTGGAGCTTTCCCCCGTCCCTTCTCCTCCCCCTCGTCTTCTCGTCGAGGGAAACTAAATCCAAACGGTGAGATGCAGGAGAGCGCGAATCCCCGTGAATCCCATCTGAATAAATGTCTATATTAATGAATTATTAACTCAGCCGCTCATGACCTTAAAACTGGAATGAGGAGACGCCTAGGGCAAGAAGGAAAGCTGCTGAATCCTTTATCGGACTCCTGTCAGAGGTAACCGACCATTTGTCTTCCCCCGATCAGGAGAATTAATTAATATGAAAGGCAAACTTTTTAATTGTGTGTCAAACGAAATCAGATAGGGTGTCCCCGATTCAATCCCTTCCTAAAAGGGGTTTAGCTCCCTTTTGTACCCCCAGCCTAAAATAAAACCTTCGAGTTTCCGAAGGGACGGGAATCCTTCCTCAGGGTTATTTACAAAACAAAAAACAAACAAAAGAAAAAAAAAAAAAAAGAAAAGAAAAAATCGCAGGGAAAATGATGAATTTGGGTAGTTAATTTATCGATCTTGGCTCCTCTTCCCGCTTGTTTTATTTTAGAGGTCATTAATCAATGAAGAAAAACACCACCGTGTTCCCCCTTTGCATTTAATACACTTACCCTCCTTATTTATTTCTTTTGAACAAATTCCTAGCAAATATTCGCCAATCGATTCGTGGGCGATGGATTTTTATAAAGGTTTGATCGCTTTCTAAACGGTCAATGTGATTTGTTTCAGTGCTCGTCCTCTAAATAATGAAAAAGCCTGAGAAGGGGAAGGAGGAGGCAGTAGTTAAAAACTCCTTTCTTTTTTTCCGCATCTTTACACACAGAAGTCACATCCAGGAGGAAAAAAAAATAATTAAAAAAACCCAAACAAAACAACAAAAGAAAACAACGAAGAAATCGTAACAAATGGACCGTAGACAAACCGGGGGGAAGGCAGAAGGGACGCGCACAACCCACTCTGCCTGGGGAAGC